>JACEGR010000762.1:0-219437 GCA_014170235.1 Listronotus bonariensis
CTTATTTGATGATGCATCTGTTGTCCAATGAGTAAAAATATACTGAGTGTTTTAACTAAAGTAAGAAAGTTAGGATTCTTTTCCGGCTAAAGTAGAAGTAACAGAAAACACATAAATCCATAGAACGATGCACATTTAGTCAATAAACTATTGTACATTTTATTTTAATATAAAAATACTTTAAAACCCTTGATGATAGGGTATCACTTGACCCTGTGGGGATGACATTCATGGGAGGAGGCAAAAACTTTAAAATGGTAAGGAGCATAAAAGAATTTTAAAAACAAAAAGGTCATAACCTAATTAAATGAGTTTTGTAGAGCAAAAAAAAATAAAAGATTTATATACTACTTTTGAGTGCAAAGAAAACTTAATTTTTCTGTGTTATTATGAAAATTGATAAAAAAATGCCTTTTGGTGTTTGGGCTAACATGGCAAGGTTTATTATTTTAAAGAATGCAAGAACTCGCATTTTAGATCTTGTACATTACTTTTAAAATACCGTTATAAAAACGTCTTTCAAACACAATAATGCACATTCCATTCATATGTGCACCATATACCTAATGGTGCACATATAAATATGCAAAAAATTTTTTATATTTTATGAAGCAAAAACCATTGGTTAAACAAAAAAATGTTATAACGTAAATAAAAATTTTAAAAATAATTTTTGTATTAAAAATTCACTCACTTTATTTTTCTCTAAAAATATTTAATACAAATCTATCTTAAACGCCACAAAAATGTTTTACATCAATAAATGCGTTCTAATGTGTAGTGACTGCCTACCAAACTTCAATAAAATTTTTAGAGTGATATTACAGATAATATAAAAAAAAATATATTTTTAGAAGGTAAACACCTTGTATCTCAAAACTTAAAACAGGCAGAACATAAGTGTTCTTTAATTAAACTTTCTTTTTCACATTTCACACACACACCGTGCTTTTTCTTAATAAAAAAATGCAAATGTGGAAGCCATGGTTTTCGAAACACCATGTAGGTAAGTTTTTGTTTTCTAAAATTATTAAGATTTTAAAAAATGGAAACTTGTTTTCTAAACTAATTAATAAATGCCCTACAATGATCCGAAGTTCAAATCATTACGGCGGTGCAATGATCCTTTGATTAGTAAAAGAAAGAATTTAGAAAAAAATATATCTACTTCATTAAAAACTTTTTTGCAATAGTTAAAAACCGTTCTGAGACAAATGTTTATATTTTTAAAAAACTGTAAAAAACAACTGAAATCTTAAATACAAATTATGTAGTGCTCACGAATATTTTAAGATGTTATTATTTACCAAAATTAAATTGAATTACATTCGCGACGCTACAAACTCATTAATTTTTTTTTTAATAAAATTCTAATATTGTTTTGAAAAGATTGTTATTACCATTTAAAAGTATCTAAAAAATTTACCTTTGTAATAAAGTTTTAAATACAGGAAGGACAATAAAAGAAAAAAACTTGAAAAGTAAAGCAGATATTAACAATTTGAAAAACTGATTTTTTGGTATGATCTACTGAATAACTTTATAATTAATAAACATATTTTTTATAGAATGTCGCTCATGACAAAGCTTTTGTAAAAATGGCACTTTTCCTTTACACCCTGTAGAATAAATATAAAAATAACGAAAATTAAAATAGCCATCTTTTTCCAAAAAGTTTATCTACAAAACGGTAAATACCGCATTTTGTTAATACATTTCAATTAACAATCCTAAATTTACAAAAAAAAGAAATTCCAGTTGCACTTGAATTGAGATAAAGTTAAGCCATGTCCAAATACAAAACTGGCTCGTCCCTCACCACGATCCTCATACTTTGAACGGAGAATCCAGACAACGCGTTTATAAATTATGCGTGATAATAAGCCATGTCCTTGGGAGCTTTAATGACTGAAGATGGTAATTTTAAAAATGAAATTTTTTTGGTTGGCATGGCCATAAGTTCTAAGCATATGATGAAAACTTATATATGTTCGCTTAAAGCCCGAAATTGCAGGAAAATGTAAGCAAATTTTCGGGCATTTATCTAGTAATAGGATATCACGCGAAAAGTAGATGTCAAGGCTTGGCATCCTGACGTCATCTGACGAGTTGACGAGGGTCCTAAGAGGGTGTAAAGTGGCGCGGCAGCTGTAAAACAGATTTATTACATGAAATATAAAACACATTATGTTATTTATAATGTACGACAACCCTGTAAATTTTAACAAAAAGCCTTTTGGTTAAGGTTAAATTAAGGAGGGACAAGGGACAAAACTTGAAAACCAGAAAATTTGGGTATAAATGAAATATGTTTGTCGTCACATTTAAAATCATGTATTTGGTAAAAATATAGTAATTAATATAGGTTGAACATTTATTGTATAAAGTATGAGGAGCAAGAGACTACAAAAGTGACAGTGACAGAGGTATTTAAAGTCCACTTTTTCATACTATATGTGCTTTAGCAAACCTAGGTTAACTTGTAAAAATAATTATTGGTAATTAAACCAAGATGTAACCAAGTACCAAATAGTTAAAGTTTAAATATTAGAAATTCAGATCTCGAAAATATTTAAATTCCTTTGAGGTACTAGGTGTCAAGTTATAAATTTACACCCCCAGGGGCGCAACTAGGATTTTCAAAATGCTATATCTAAAAACTGAGACATGGGACCCACACCAAATTTATACCAGATGCTATTGGTTGTAAGAGGAACACTTTGGTGAAGAAAATTTTTATTTTGGAATTTGCGAAAAAAGTTAGTTTTTTGGTTAGCCCCCAGAGAATATCAAAACTTTTAAAAGCAAATTTCTCCTTTTGTATTTTTTCGTAAATTTGATCACATTTTATCGACAAATCTTAAATTAATAGAGACATTTAAAAGTTTCGCATAAAAAAATTGTAGATTGAAAAAAATTTAAGTGGCTATGTATTTTTGAAAAATACAGATAATTTTATAAAATTTTATATTTGTCGATAAAATTTGATTAAGGTTATGAAAAAAATATAAATGGAGGATTTGCCCTTAAAAGTTTTGATTTTGTCTGGGGGCTAACCAAAAAACTAACTTTTTTCGCAAATTCCAAAATAAAAATTTTCTTTACCAAAATGTTCCTTTTAGGCCAATAATATCAGGTATATGTTTGGTGTTGATCCCGTGTCTAATTTTTAGATAAAACAAAAATTAAAAACCTAGTTGCGCGCCAGCACCCCCTTAATTTATTTATTTTATATTGTAGGAAATAACTAAAAATATAAATTTGTTGGGGTATGTCTGTAGTTTTTGAATTAATAATTAGATTGTTATTATCTCTTAAGATATACAGGGTACGACCAAAAGTAATTTTTTTAATGAAATACCCCATACAGGATGTTACATATTCGAGGAACACAATTAGGATCTCGGAAACGGTAGGAGATACAGGGTTGGTTAAATTAGGGCAAAGTCGCGCATTTTTATGCTTAGAAACATTCCGTTCTAAAAATTTAAAAATTTGCAGCCGGAATTATCCGCCAAAACCTAAATTTTGCGAAACAGTTTTAATTGTTTTCTCGGTTTATTTAAAGAGATATTTTAATACTAACGACGTTTTGTCTTTAAGCCACCATCATCAACTTTGTTTTTTTTTTAATGGGCGGAATATTTGGTTTTAAATCGTATTTTAATTCTTAATACAACGATATACCACACTTTACATTTATGAGACGTTTTAAATAAAAAAACCACCATCCACTATTTTTTCCATTAAAATTACGTTCTTTTTCCAAACGATTTTAAAATTTTCCATTTAAAGGTAAAAATGCATCCATTTATTTTAACTACTTATTTTTATTCCTTTTACTAAAATATTTTTTCATAATTTAACTAACAAGCTACAAGAATTAAGGTATTTTACATATATTTTTTTATACGTAATAAATTGAAGCATCTAATTTAATCAAACACCTGTATCAACTTTTTCGTAGCCTGTCATAAAAAAATTTCTCAGAATTAAAATACGAGTTTACTAAAACCTAATATTCCGCCCATTTAAAAAAAACATTGTTGATGGTGACAAAATTTCGGATTTTAAATTGAGTGAAATTATTTTATAGAGCAGAAAAAGTGGCAATGTTAATGTATCGATAGTTTTAAAATATCTCTTTAAATAAATCGAGAAAAACATTAAAATATCTCTTTAAATAAATCGAGAAAAACATAAAAACTGTTCCGCAAAATTTCGGTTTTTGTCGAATAATTCTGGGGCAGCTGCAAATTTTTAAATTTTTAAAACGGAATAATGTTAAACATAAATATGTGCAACTTTGCCTTAATTTAACCAACCCTGTATCTCTTACCGTTTCCGAGATCCTGATGGTGTTCCTCGAATTTGTAACAGCCTGTATATTATTTTACCATTAAAAAAATATTTCAACAACCTCTACAAAAATTGCACATTTTAAATACCTATCTTAATTTGTTTTCGAAATATGATCATTCAAATCTGAAAAATAATTTTTAATTTCTATTAGAAACGTAATAGACTTACACTCCTTATTTTTTGATTTTTTAACGTATAAAAGAAATTGAAACACCATTTTGTTGATGATTTAGGAGTATCTGTATCTTTCATCAGAATTCTTTTTTTTCTTAAGTTATAGAGGGTACGACAAAAGGTATGATTTTTTTAATGGAACACCCTGTATAATAAATCACTATTTAAAATATAATTTTAAAAGCTTTACAAAAATGCCATGTTATGGGTCCATCTTTATTATAGTACGAGATCCGAATAGAAGGCGACCTTCGCCCACCTGTTTACCGGATATGAACTGTTTTATATTAAAGTAAGTGGATGGTATTTATTTTTATTTGGGTATACGCCAAAATAAAATTTAAAGTACTAAAAAAAAACATTTTAATAAAAAAGATTTAAACAATTTTGAAACAAAAATCTACAGAAAACCTACACATACAAATAGATACCTAAATTTTAACTCAAATCACCCAATAATAGTTAAAAAGGGAGTTGTAAAAGTCTATTTGATAGAATTAAAGTCATTTGTTCTAATCAAAATATAAATTTGAAAAAGATTATTAAAAAAACATTTGAATTCAAAATAATTATCCTCTTGATTTTATAAATAATTGTTTCCTTGAATTTGAAACTCCAGTTATAAGACAAAATCAAAATAGACCTATTACAAATTTATTTTTACCATACATTCCCGGACTATCAAATAAAATTCAACGAATAGGGCATAAATTTAATATTCGCACAATCTTTAAAACACAAAACACAATCAGATCTTAATTAACAAAAACAAAACCATACAACTTAAATGAAAATACAAAAAATGTCATTTATAAAATACCTTGCGAATGCAAAAAGTTTTATATAGGTGAAACTTGTAGACCATTAGCCAAACGCATAAAAGAATACAGATCATATATAAAAACACAGAATTTCATAAATCAAAAATCTGCCAACACGCATTTGATAACAATCATAGAATAAACTGGGATGCTTCGAGCATTTTAGCAAAGGAAACTTGTTCTAAAAAACGAAAAATCAAAGAAAGTGCGTATATATTATTAAATAAAGATAATTGTGTCGCATCAATTTCAGTTAATTTAAATAACACTTGGTTGCCCTTGCTTGATACTGAAGTATCTTCAGGAAGACTAAAAATTAACTAACTATTCACCTTTTTTGTAAAATAAACAATCAATACACCAGCAACCAGTTATCTATGTCACTATGACACTATAACCAAACAAACATGTTTTGACATTTAATGTCAAAGTTTTCAGAAAATCCTAGAAAAACATAAAAATTTTGAATTTCAAAACCTAAATAATATTAAGTTTTTATTTTTATTATTTTTATTCCATTTGTCTTGACAACGGTGGCAGATTTGCCACCGAAACGTCGATTATTAATTATCTTTTTACTTGTTTAATTTTTTTTTTTTTTTTTTTTTGGTTTTTAGTACTTTTAAATTTATTTTGGCGTGTACCCAAATAAATACCATCCATTAAATGAATCCGCCAAACTACAGAACATATCTTCAATTAAAGTAAGTATGTAAATAAAGGTATTGCCATACGGTGGCCTAAAAATTAGGTCAAGGCCATTTAAATTTTAAAAAATAACCCCAAACCTTGTATAATGGCAACGCCTATATTTTTAAATAAGTAAATATGCTAGTTATTAAAATATATATTTTTAAATAATATAGAATGTAACAATTTTTTTTTATCTTAAAATTTGCCACAGATTTATTTATAAAATCAAAGTAACAAAATGTACTTATATATTAGTACTGTCTTGTACAATAAAAAAATGAAAATTTACATTATACAGGGTAACTTAAAAATGTTAAAACGTTTTTTTTTAATTGCTCATAGCCTTGACCTAATTTTTTAGGCAATCCTATGGCAATACCTATGTTTAAATATTATCTTTAATAAAAAATCATTTGTTATTTGGTAAACAGATGGGTGAAGGTCGTCTCCTATTCGGATCTTAGAATATTAGTTTAAAAAATATCACCATATATAAAAATATTGGGCAATTATTGCCATAATAAAACTTACTGACATAATTGAAATTTACAGTTATTCCTTAGATTTAGATAACATTCTTTCCGAAACTAATAAATATAGATATATTATATATGAAGTATTTTTTAAGCCCAATAAAATATTTATTATTAGTGATATAACATAATTATTCTAAAAAATCATACTTTTTGTTTTACCCCGTATATTTTGGGAGATATTAAAAATTTAAATGTAAACTAATAAATAAATAATTAAAACTTTGAATATTGAACTTTGTAAACACAGTTTAAGCGAATTTAAAGATATTTAAGCACTTTCGCACTTCTTACCAAAAATGTGTTGTTATCATGTCTTAGCAACTGGTAAAAAAATTAAAAATTTATGTATAGGTACGATTTAAATAATGGAAAATTCCATAAAAAATACCTGTAGCCCAAATTATTATTTTTATTGCCCTTTTTTGTGTAATTAATAATTCAATAAGTGAAAAAGTAGGGAAGTCCGGGTAAAGTGAATAACTTAAGATGTTTGAGACTTTATCAAAAAAGGTATAAGTGATAGCAACAAAATAAATACTACAAAACAATTTTTCATAATTGCGTCTACATATTTTGTACTCAACTAAGTTCACAAGTAAAACAATAAGTAACTAAAAATAAAATTCAAAAATGTGTCATATTATTCACTTTGCCCAGACTCCTGGGTAAAGTGGATATGGTGCCCGGGTAAAGTGAATTACCATCTTCTAATCAAACAAATCTAAAAATTATATTTTGAGACAAAACTTAATACAGTAAAAGAACTTAAATTCACTTTTAAAGGTAATATCTTAAAAATTAAGAATGGCGGTTATCACAGATAGGTATAGTCTTCATTGCCTTCCAAAGCGGAGCCTTGTTCATGACACAATTTTAGACATGTACGACGGCAAATCCAATCTTCAATTAGATTATCATCTTTAATATATTTTTCACCGCAAAAATCATATTCTATCTTCAAAACATTTTTTGGTTGTTACTTCTTCAGCAGTTAGTCTAGGAATGTTTTTTGATTCTACATTTAGTTTTTTAGTAATATTTCTTACTTTTGTTATTCATTCAAGTCTATGATTTTGAGATGGACCCTTAGCTTTGTCTCTTAATCTTCACTGAAAATAATACGGAATCAGCCAAATTTTGGAGTAACGACACAGCTCTTGACTAGTCTGTATAGACTTGAATTAGCCATCCCATACTTTTTATCAGTTCCCTTCACTAACTTTCCAGATTTACCCAAATTAATGTTCTTGATTAGTTTTGTTTTTGTATTTATTAACCATCTTCAACAAAATATAAGTTTTATAATCTGCAATTAAATATTCTTAAACCTGGGTAAAGTAAAGTGGATACCATATCCACTTTGCCCTATTCACTTTGCCCAACACTGCCATGTTTGTAGTTAGGCCAAATCCTGCAAAAACTGTTGATTTTGATTTTATAATTAGTATAATATAAGAAGCCACTTTTACATACAATAGAACTATAGTATGCCCAAGACTGAAAAACAAATAATATAGAAAATATCATCAAAGCACTTGCCTCGAAATATTGAAAATTATTTATCGAAAACACAATTTACCGTCGTCAAGACGCTGCGCAACTCGGCCTCTCGCTTATGTGTTTGCTGCTTATTGAGACATGATGGCCACAAGTTTCTCTAACCGCGAGGTTGATGTTAAACGAACAGTTTGGGCATAATTGGGACTATTCGCTTTGCCGGGGGTGTTCACTTTACCCGGGTTTCCCTACTTTATTTTTAAAAACAACAAATTTAAATTATTAGCGGAGAGGTACTTACCGTCTGCTTGTTAACGACCCTGGTTACAGCGCATCTATATACATCATTTAAATCTAATTCAAGAACAGCCATTTTTCCCGTCGAGTCAGTGTGAGGTCTACACGCTGGATCTGGATAGTCCCTTAATCCTTGGACATATATGCTTTTAGTTTTTGGGCTTAGAGGAATTTCTACACGCATTTGATTTGGGGTGCACTGAACCTCTGGGGATACTGTAATTTTAAAAAGTTAATAATTAATTTTTAACACTATAATATATATATATATATATATATATATATATATATATATATATATATATATATATTGATTCTATAAACAAGAGTTGCCAAAAGTGCGATTTTCTGACCCTTAAGTACATAGTCCGTTATCTGTTGTTTAAATGTATATTTAAATGCTAAAGCAGACATTATGTTAATAATGGCAAAGAGAACATTTTACTCTACTTACATAAAGCGACCATGACGCGACGTTGTAAAGTATCAATTGATTAATACAAAATTTATATTAAGCTAACTTCAATTTTTGGCTATTAAAACTCAGAAAACTGATTTTTAAGTCTCACATAAGGCTACTTCTTTAGGCTACTTCTCTATCCGAAAAGTGATATGATTTTAGCCTCGTAGTTTCATTGGTTGTTTGGTATGACACACTTTTTCAAATTAATGTAGTTAGTACAGATTTAAAATAAAAATACATGGATCTGAGTAAATGCACAGAAATGTTTAAATAATTCTGGAAGATTATAGAAATACAATTTATAAAAGGTAATATTTCATGAAAATCAGGACTTATGAAAGTCCGTGGTAATCTTCAATTAAAATTAACTATAGACTATATATCATATATGAATAGGTGTATTTGGTTACCCCTGTATTTGTTTTAAATTACTTTTTATATAGTATTGGAAATATCATTAGATATAGCTGTATACCTCTGGCGGTTGCTAGTAGGAAGATACATTTTTTTAAGCTCAAGCTGATAACAACCTAACTGCAATCGACAACAATACCCTAATTTAGGTTGACAAACTTAAGACGTGTCCTCACTTAGTAACATGTTTTAAAAACTTGTTGCTGATACTTGTTTAAAAAATTAATAACTTGTTGCTTTTTTAGAAACATGTTAGATAAAATTGTTGATAACAGTGTAAAGTCGCAAACCGCGTCCTCATTTGCTACTCCAACACTGTTATCAACAATGTTATCTAACGTGTTTTTAAAATTTATAAAAAGCAACAAGTTATTTGTTTTTTAACATGTTTCAGCAACAAGTTTTTGTAGCATGTTACCAAGTGAGAACACGGCTTTAGCAACTTTGTTAATCAAAAATAAAATTGCTAAAAATTTTGACTTGGAAAACCTAATTATTAAAGAGTTTGCCAAAAGAAGACTAGAAATGTAAAATTTGATTAAGTTTTCTAAATATATGTATATTTCTGATTGAAAATTGTTATTTTATTACATCTTTTGCCTTTTTCCGCATGGGTTTGAATTGCGCTTAAGGGGCGCAGCAGAAATCTCACTCCGGGGCGCCGATAGTTCTAAAACCGACATTGGAGGTAAAACTCCCTAATTTCTATTTAGTTTCATCCACCATGTAATTTTCTGTAGTTTCAATTACTAGAATGTTAAACAGCTCTTATTTACTGACAACGTATTAGTGTTTTCGGCTGTAAACACTGCCGAAAATGTTAATTAAATTTATATTTACATAGGAACTTATTTGGTAACTACATATGTTTTCTATTGTTGGGCTTAATATATTTCTTTTTGTAAATATTGTGAAAGATATAACTTTGGTTTTAATTACCAAAGATTTAAGAAATGGTACAATTTTTATACTATATTTGCACTATACACAAAATTTAAATAAAAGAAAAGGTTATAAAGTACTTGTCAGGAGCTTCAAAATGATATGCCACAAGACCCTCTTTCCATTTAATTTTTTTTCTAAGATGACGCCCATCCGCTATTTTTATTGTAGCAGCTATCATATTTACTTAAATAAATAATAGTTTAAAAAACTAAGAAAACACGCTTTTATATGCAACCGAACTAAAAATTAGAAAATAATTTTTCATTACAAAGAGTTTGTCACTTCAGAGTAAAAAGCGTGGGGTGCATTTTACTATTTTTTCATAACTTTTCCCTCATAGATATTTGCAAATAGAATAATTATAACATTTAATATATAAAGCACCCCACGCTTTTATTCTGAAGTGACAAACTCTTTGTAACGAAAAATTATTTTCTAATTTTTAGTTCGGTTGCATATAAAAGCGTGTTTTTTTAGTTTTTTAAACTATTATTTATTTTTCATTTTTAGTTCGATATATCAATTAGTTTTTTAAATAAATGCTCTAGTTTATTCACTAAAAAATTCATTCGCCATTTTGTCAAGAGTAGTATTGGGACACTTATTTATCCTGGCGGTCATAATCAGGATAACGGGATACTGTTTTTAAATTATTGCATTGTCATCGGTCCTTGATACATGTGCAAAGTTTCAAAGAAATTGAATCGCTGGAAGTTGGTAAAAATTAGTCTCAAAGATTCCGTTACATAGATAGATAGATAGATAGTTACAACCCAAGCTAATAAAAGCGTGTTAAAAAGTAGTTTATATCCTCCCATAAGTCATACACATATTTTATAAAAAAATACAGGTACAACAGTTAACACCGTATATAGACAACATAAGCAATGTTCGATTCCTTACTCTAAAAAACCACTTAATCCTGATCCTTGCTGAAATTGCTAATATTTAAAAAATATTTAAAAATATCCAAAATAAAATAAAAACTAACACCCTGTATCTCGTAAAAGATATACTTTTTGACTATGGTAAATTGTGTTATATCGTTTTATTTTGGATCAAGAAATTCGTAGTAGCATTTTGTAGAGACCTTTTAGAGACACCCTGTATAATGGCAACGTAAATTTAAACATCCCATAGTTTTTCGACCTACTGCTCTCTTTACTTCAATGTAAACAAAGTGACTCAAAGGCACAGTTCATGCCAGTCTAATAGCGCACTTTTGCTCGTCTGACACCATTTGCGGAGACATCACTGCTTAATGTCTTTTAAGTTGCAACGGTCCGATTACAAAATATTTGCTTTAGGTTTAATTTGAGGGTTTACAGCTCATATAAAAAGTTAATGGACTTACGTACTTTCACGACTTACATTACAAGGTCAATTTAAACTTAAAGCCATAACGTTTATTTTCCTTAGTCGAAAGGGATATTTAGCAAACCAAAAGTTTAAATTAAAAATAAAATAGTATTAAAAGTTTTTTTAAAGAAGCGTTAAAAAAGAAAAACTAGACGATAGGATAAAAATTGTTGAGGAGTTCCGGGAATCCCCGCCCACCGGGCAACGCCATCCATCGTTTTTAAACGCAACCTTTAATCATCCCAGTATCATTTATTACAGACATTGAAGCTAAAGTGCTAACTTAGCTGATTTGCGCTCCGCGAAACCGCTTTTAATCCGTCAGTAGTTTTAAAGTCATTTTTCTTTTTCATTTTTTTTTCAAACGTAAGTACGATACATAAGTACTAATTTGTATCATTAATATCATTAAGATATAGTTGATTGTACTTTATTATGCATTATTAAAATATTATAATGTTTTGCACGACTTTTAAGGAAAATTGCAATTTTAAAGAAAAAGTTACGTTATTGGGCAAGACCGCCCAGAGAAAATTGCTACGGCCAAGTTGTCACTAAACCATATACAGTGTGTCCAAGATAAGGATCCTAAGCATGGGAATCTCAGTACCTATTGGAGAGACAGCTTAGGTTAAATTGGGAAAAAGTTGTGTTTTTTAAAGCTTATTTACATGCCGCTTAGAAACTTGAAAAATTTTCATAGTCTGCTGAGATATTTGGCAAAAACGAAAATTTGACTATATCGATTTTATTTTTTTCTGACTTTATTTAAAGAGATATAAAAAAACTAATAACACTTTTTCATTGGCACTTTTTAGCTACTACATAATAGTATTTTTAGATTTTATACCCGACGTTTCGTTTTCAAGAAACCATCATCAACTTAATTTTTTTATATGGCTCGAATAAAAGTACACCCTGTCATATTTTAATTTTTAGTTAGAAGAAAAATTGCATTTTTTATATTTTTTTAAAGTTATTTTTGGTTAGGCCTTGCAAACAAATGCTTGGACGTTAATACCTGTTACCGTATCTGTAACATAATTTAATATCATTTTAAAATAGTATTTGCCCTTATTACCCTGCTTATCGAGTTGTTGTTTTTAAAACAATTATTGTTCTTATTGTTACTGTTGTCTCTATTATTGTTTATTGGTGAATAGCTAATATCTTATTGTATTATTACGGTCGAATATGCAGAATGGCCATTATAGCCATGAAGATAAGTTTGACATGCTAACATGCTACATTTTGTGCTGCAAAAATTAATGAAGGTATCATTTCTGCAGTTAATGAATTATGGTAAATACATGGACCTGGTATTTTAGTTCCTAAAATTCCACACCACATATTAAACCCAAAACGTTCTTGATGTTTCGATATTTTCTTAACACGCGAATTTTGTTGAGCCTAGTAATGCGTATTGCGTATAAAGACAACAGTAACAATAAGAACAATTGCTCTAAAAACATCAACTTGACAAACAGGGTAATAACGACAAATACTATTTTATAATGATAATTAATTATGTTGCAGATACGGTAACAGGTATTAACGTCTAAGCATTTGTTTGCAAGGCCTACTTAAAAATAACTTTAAAAAATAGAAAAAATGTAATTTTTCTTTTAACTAAAAATTAAAATATTACATGTGATTCATCGTTGAATTTGTAATAAAAAATGGGATCAGATACAGGATGAACTTTTTTTCGAGCCATATAAAAAAATAAAGTTGATGATGGCTTCTTAAAAACGAAACGTCGGGTATAAAATCTAAAAATACCATTAAAAAATACCATTATGTAGTAGCTAAAATGTGCCAATGAAAAAGTGAGATTCCCATGCTTAGGATCCTTATCTTGGACACACTGTATTTGCGATTTAGCTGTGAAAACATTTAAAATGTTTTTGGTATTTAAAACATTGTAGTTAATTTACTTTATTTTGATTTTAAATGTATAAAGCTTCAAATTTTATTATTTAGGAGGATTTGAATGCCTATGACTAGAAATATAGAATGTCCGGAAATTACGCGTCAGGATTTCTGTGAGCAATTCTACACGAAAAATAAATCCAACTAACTTTTTTCTATACAATTTTTTTGAAAACTCAAAGTTAACGAAGATACAAAATGTTGAAGTTTTTTTTTGTTCTTTTTTCTAATTACTTTTTTTCTAGTGTGTCTGTCAAAACTTATAATACAATGTAATAACTTATTTCCATGTAAACCAAAGCGTTTGTTTTTAAGGCTTGCTTTGTTAATTTTAACGTGCGTAAATGTTTTAAGTAATTTTTGTCGGTAACCGTTCATTTTAAATTTATGCAACTAGAGGACCTTATGAAGTAGTGATTTATGTAACAAGTGCATAAAGTGATACTTTTTTACGAATGGGAAGTTTGACAGCACGAGCTTTTAGGGAGTGCGGCAATCCCATGAGTAAAGAAAAGACAATTTTTGCATGTGTTACATACTATATTTTTCCAAGACCGTATAAGAATTTCCCAAAATAACATTTTATACATGTTTTATTCATCTAAACTTATTAATTTTAATTTTTGCAGCACGGCCATTATATTGGAACAAAAAATCAAAGCCTCATTATTTTTTAAGAGACAATTATCCTCTTCATAACTATATGCATTTATTATTCAATTTTTAAAAAATGTATGTACTTACTTTTTGTAGAAATATCACTAAAGAAGTATAAATTCCTTTTAATTTCTTAGTAATTCAAATTCATTATTACTATTAATTTTTATTAATTTTTATTAAAATTATTTGCAAACTGTCAAATTTTAAAAATAGTGACACATGAACTAAAAGAAATAATGCCGAAATCAAAGGTAACTTGGCCGTTTGGTTCAGTAAATGTCGCGTTTACTGTTACATTGCATAAATTGATACTTAAGTTTATTGTACTAGGCATTGAAACAAAACACTAATTTAAAGTGTGAAAAAATGCTTCAAAGTGTTGCAAAAAGTAACTTTTTTACCACTTTGTGTAGTGTACCAGAATAAAGTACCTTAACTTCATGTTAATGATTTCAAAAACAGCCTTTTTTTTAACGGTCGTGGAAAAATATATTTTGATGCTCTTTATTTATTTAATATTTGAATTTATAAAAGGATTGAAACAAAAAGTTATAAGTCTTTTCTAAAGTAAATGACAGTTTGGGCTCCTAATGAGTACTTTCTAACCCTAGATAATAATGTCAATATCTTCACGTATTACAAAATGGCGGTACTTTAAAAATTACCTAAATTTCTTATTTGTATGGCCATATTTACGAAAATAATATGACCTTTAAAGATCCTTCTAGTGGTGATAATGATAATAATATACAGGGTGGGACAAAAAGTACGTATATTTTTATCCTGCACCCTGTATATTTATTTACCATTAAAAAGATCTTTAAATTACGTCCACACTGTATACAGCAAGCACCACTGTAATATTTTAAAATTTAAAAATTTACCACAGTTGTATTTATTATAGTTAAGAAAAAATATTATTTGGCTTTTCTCCAGAATAAAATTAAAAAGTTTATTTAACATTTTAAGAAAATTAAAACTTTTATACATTATGAATAACTATTCTGCTCTTCCACAATATCATAAAAGTTATGATTACTTTAAAAGTAATGAATAATAAATATTAATAATATTAAATAATTCATTTTAGGGTTTAGCAATAATTTATTGCTTTTTTCCGGTCGCTAACCTTTTAAAAATATTTTTATGTATTCTTTAGTATAAAACCTTATAAAGTTATTAATTTTTATTTTGTCACCTTGACTATATTTTATGTTAATAATTTTTTTGTTATCTCTTTCAGTACCACTTTTAAAAACCTTTTAAAATTTGTCCCAATAAAATCAAGACACTGGCTAAAAGACCGCCGGCGGTTTTATATCTACGTACCAATATTAAAACCGCCGAAAATTATAATTTATTTAGGATTGCCGGCGGTTTTTACTTATTTTATCGATAGTAGCCGCTGTCCAGCGGTTTTGCTTATAAAAATTATTAAAAACCGCAGAAAAATAGTTAGGGTTATTTTAACCTTAATAATTAGTTATTTTGCGTACCGTAAGCGTTTAGTTTTATTATAGTTTTAAGGTTAATTATTGTAGTTTAGTTTATAGCACCAATATAGCGGGATGGGGACAGGCAAATAAAACCACTATTGTATTTATCCTAAAGTTTTGTTGCTGGATTGCCACTTTATCAAGGGCCTATAATTAAAAAAGACCCATTAAAAAACTATTTTGTCACATCGACCCAATAATTTAAAACACCTAAAAGCATTAAAAAAAATGTTGTCAGGGAGAAAAGGCAAAGAAATAACTTATCAGGACGTCATTGTCAGCATTAAATTCAGCAATTAGAGATAACTTAAAATTCTTAAAAAGTAAAAAGTTATTTGTCAGAAAATTAAATTATGAACATTAAAAAATTAAAATTCGAAAAAATTTATAAAAATGATCAAGAAAAAAATATAAAAAAAGTTATTTATCTATCTGAAATTAAACTCGGGACATGTCGCTTACGGGTCAACACTCGTAACCATGAAGCTATGGGGAAAATTGTATACATTTTTAAATCCTAATAATATGCTTTAAAAATTTAGGCCGTGTTTATGAATTATTTATGTTGAATTTTTTTCCTTTTTCTGAGAACTTTAAAGTTTGTTTTACCTTCAATACATGCATACTTTAATAAGTAATATTTTAGTTTAAGTTTAGTTTTATATTTTTAACTTATGAAGAGCTTTGACAAAATCTTCGTAGATTCGTGTTTCCCAGTTTAATTTGTCTGTTGATTAATAATAAAAATAATATCGAACAATAAAACAATTATTTATTAAAGTTTGGATAACTTTAACTATTATTCGGCGATTTTCAATAGTTTTTATAAGTGAAACCGCTGGGCGGCGGCTTCTATCGATAAAATAAGTGAAGACCGTCAGTAATAACAAATTAATTATAATTTTCGGCGATTTTCATATGACGTACGTAGATATAATAAACCGTCGGACGGCGGTTATCTTTTTAAAATTAAGCAAAACCGCCGGCAGTCGTTTAGCCAGAGTCTAAAGTCAAACACTCCATTTTTAATTGGATTTACCATAATATAATATAATTTTCCCATCTTAGCGGATTAAAAATTTAAATCCTGACAAATATACATTTTTGCTTAACTTGAAGAAAAAGCCCGTTGGAATGTAATTTAAAAAGCTCCTTAGTCTGCCAAAAGACCAAAAGATCAGTAAATATTACTTCATGAAAAATCGGGAGAGCAAATTCCCAGCCGAGGTGCCTTAATTTTAAATTCATGAAGATTTTTAGGATAGCGACATTTTATTTCAGAGGCGTCTCGTTTTAATTTCTAACAATGAAATTTTAATGCCAGAGTAATTTTTATTCTTTTTTGACGACATAGCCAATATTTTTTTATTTAACTTAATGGTACATTAAAATATAATATTAAAAGGATTTTTTTTTTTACTCCAAATACGGCCATGGCAAAAGTTGTTCGGAAGCGTCTTAAAATATCTGAAGGCTGGATCATGTGATATCAAAAAGTTAAGTTTGTTCTGCAATGATGTTTTTTCTGTAAACGTTATTTTTTTACATTTTGGGATTACTTTAAGGTAAAAAAAAACAAGATTTGTAGGAAAGATTGGCCCATTTCTTTTTATAAAAATGGGAAATATTGACGATTGCTAATAAAACCAACAATTTTAAAAAGATAGGTGCATTAGTTTAAAGTTATGATGGGTAGACTTTTAAAACGTGAGTTGTTGGAAAAACACTTACAACACATAAAAGTTTTAAATAAGACGATCATGGATGAGTCATACTTACTTAAAACCCTGTATTTTTGTTATTTTAGTTTGATTTATTTTAAATATTTATTTATATTTTAAAAATATTTTTTTTTTTTTGATAATCAATTCAACCCTTAAAAAGCGCGCGAGGGTAAAATTAACACCCCAGCTTTTTAATTTTGTAATAAGTTTGAGATTTTTTACAATTAGAAAAAATACTCTAGGTACCTTCCTGAAACCTCGTTAGGCATGAGCTAATAACAAAAGAAAACAAAAAAAAAACAACACTATACATTTAAAAATTTTACGTTTCTTGCGGCTGGGTCAATTTGACCCCTTGCATCTCCTAACGTTATAGTATTGAGCCATATGTAAATCGAGTTGCGGGAAGTTTAGGAAGTCAAAACAATTTTTTTCCCGACAAAAAAAATAGGACATCAAATTTTTGTTTAAAATATAAACAACAAATGTGCAAACGTCAAATGAAAAGAATTTGTGCTCCAAGACAACAAGAAGAAATTGATTCAGACTTAACTTCTACTCCATTTGATATTTTAAATATTTTTAATAATTTTTTTAAAAGGACACTTACGTTTTTTAGTTTTATGTTTTATTTTCTGCCAAATGTGAAAATTCTATCAGAATATAAATAAAATGTAAAAAATTTAATAATTTTACTATTTTATTATTAATAAACATTAAGCGTATTTTTTCTTCTCCTTAACACCAAGAAATCGTCTGAGCTGAATGGCATACTAGCAGTCGTTTTAAAAAAATGTGCTGCAGATCTTGCATCAATCTTAACTCGGCTCTTTTGAATTTCTTACGACACAGGTATCTTTCCGGAGAGCTGGAAAGCTGCACGTGTTCAACCTATTCCCAAGAAAGGATCTAAATATCTTTCATCTAACTATAGAGCAATTTTAATTCACTCAGTTCATTGTAAAGTAATGGAAAAATTTATTAATTTACAAATTCTTAGGTATTTAGAAAAACACAAAATTTTGCATGCAGCAGATCTTCTTTTCTTCGTATCACACTGCTGGAATAAGGCTCTTGAGTTTCTAGGTGAGTCCCAGATTGTTGCTCTTGATAAATCCAAAGCTTTTGACCAGGTCTGGCATGTCGCACTTCTTAATAAATTTCTCTCCTACGGTCTTTAACTAAACTCTGTGCTTGGATTTTTAGATATCTATCTGATCGACGTATATCAGTTATCGTGGACGGCCATTCTTTAAGCTTTCACCAATTAAATGCTGGAGTGCTTCAGAGCTCAGTTCTGGCACCAACATTGTTTCTTTTTCACATCAACGACCATCTCTCGTCCACAACTAATTCCATTTATAGTTTCGCCGACAATAGTACCCTTCACTCCAGTTTTCAAATTCCTAAACCCATCACTAAACCTGATTTGGAAAACAAACGCAGAGCGATGCAGATATCTCTTCCGCATGATCTTAATTTAATATTGGATTGGGGCGCCAAATATCTCGTCCATTTTAATGCATCCAAAACACAATCATGTTCCTTGTCGCGAAAATAGTCATCAAATACTTAATCATCCTTTTCTAATGAGCGGTCAAGTTTTACAGAGCAAAGACACCTTCAATCTTGTGAGCATCACATTTGAAAGTAACCTTAACTGGCATAAACACATTGCATCTATAGCCACGGCAGCTTAAAAAAGCTTGGATTTCTCTTTCGAGCCAAAAAGTATTTTTCTCCTTCTAATTTATACACTTTAGATGTGTCCCAAATCCGACCTCGCTTGAAATATTGTTCTCTTATCTGGGGCATGGCGGGTCCCAACAACCCTAAGCATCCTTGATTCCATTCAAAGAAGACCTATTCCTCTCATTAATAATCCTTCACTTACAGAAAGGCTTCCCTCTCTTGCACATCGTCGGGCTGTGGGAGATTTATCGCTTTCTTATAGGTACTTCCATGGCTTTTGCTCTGAAGAATTGTTCAGTATAGTTCCTCCACTCACGTTTCCCAACAGAGAAACTCATAGTGCCGCGCGTATGCATCCCTATAGGGTCTAACTGGACAGGTCCCGAACTTTCCACTTTGTTTGTTCTTTTATCCCTAGAGTTTCTAGAATGTGGAACCTGCTGCCCGCGGAGGTTTTTCCTTCCCCCAAATCTTCAAGTATTTAAGTCCCGTGTCAACAAACTCCCTCTTACCTCGCCTAAGACATCCACGGTACGTTAGTATTTAGGCTTTTAGCCTTTGTGATTTGACCAAAGATAAAAAAGTACTCCATTTCTGAAGCCAAAAACCAGACAAAAGGTTTAAATGCCATACTCTTCTTTTTAAACAATAAAATTTAAACTAAAAACAAGCTAGTTAAATGTTTTTATTTATGGTTCTTGCTAGGTTATATTATTGCAATTTTTAAAATTATTTAAAAACTAAATTCTAATTATTGGCCAAATATTATGTACAATTTTTCATGAACTACCATAAAGTAAAAAAAAGGTGTATACCAAAATACTAGAATTTATTTTGTTGTTTTCCTATTTATATATAGTGTCCAACCAAAATTTCGGTTTCTGTTTCGGCCAGTTTCGACCAAAAATCAAGTTTCGGCGGCAGATTTGATTTCGGCCAATACTGGCCGAAATCGAAACTAAAACTGATTTTAAAAGTTGAAACGCTTAATTTAAAGTTAAATAATAACAATGATAAAAAAATAATGTTCAAAAGCGAGGCCTTTGTTTTGTTCTTTGGTTTTTTTTTTAAACCTATATCAAACCTATATCCTGATCAAAAGAAGTCTATTTTCGAATTTTTTTCCTCTTCAAATTTTTTTGAACTTTCCATCAAAAAATTTAATTTTCGGTTCAGGCTTCGGCCAAAACTAAAGCCATGTCCCAAATTTCGGTTTTAGTTTCGATTTTGGCCAAAAATCAGTTGTGTTTGAACTCTAATTTATAAGTCTTGAGCCATTTTATACAATTCTTAATTATTTTAAATTCTAGGGTGATTTATTTTATTTGCATATTTTTTATTTAAAAATCTCTTTGCAACCATTCTGTTAAAACCTTTTTGTTATTTAATTTAAATTTAAAATCGTATGCACCCTATAAAACCCAAAACCCCAAATTTATTTTGTGCTTTACATTATACCTTCATTTATATTCATACTTTTTGTATCGTTTAACTCTGAGTATTAATTATTGTATTGTAGATATCTTCTACAATTAAAAATAAATTAAGTTATGGTAATGGTAAATGGAAAAATTGGTGATTACTGGCTTATGCATAATCGTAAGGTAATGCCGGCCTAAATAGATACATTTAAATTAGGTGTCTAGTTATTTATATTTCCCGCGAAACAAGTTTATTATATATATTTGTTTCAGCAGGCTGTCAGAAATGTTTGCAACCGTTCGAATTCTGCGCACGTCAAATTTGTCGTTCCAGCAGTGCCATGTTTCTAACATTATACAATTGTTTGTTATTCCAGCAGTAGTTTTAAGATGTTGGAAACATGTTGGAAACTGTTTAAAAAGTTTGCAAACTTTCTTCAAACATTACTGACAATTTTTTACATAACCTTTCTTGTATTGACGTATAAGCAGTATGAACGCCTTGTTTATTTTTCGTTCCAGCAGAAAACTGTTGCCAACATTTCTGACTAATGTTTGTAACAATTTCTGCGTTTTACGATTGTTGCTAACATGTTTCCAACATTCTGCTGGAACAAACCCTATGGCTCCATGTTTATCCAATTTGAATGTGCATTAAAAAGAGAATGCTGGCACCCGCCAAAGCAAGAACTATTTTTAAAGATTTTATTTAATGTGCTCTTGTTTTGGTAAGTAATTTGACTTTATGAATTAATGATATGGGATGATGTTTTGTAAAAATAAAAATGTTTTAAGGTTTACATTTACTTTTAAATAAAAAGTTAAATTAAGGTACCTGCGCCATATAAGGCCCACCTAACGTTAAATGTAAAAAACCTTGAATTATTTAAGAAAGTTAAGCCAAATTGTGTTCAGATTAAACTCTAATTATTTATTGTAAAAATAAAATATAAATAAAATTACAAAAATAATATAGAACTATAACTATAAACATTATTAAAAGCCCTTGTTTATGGGCCTTATTAAACCACCATAGTAAAATAGGGCCCTAAAATATTTTTTTTTGTTTCAAAAGAAAATTATTAAAGAAACTATCAATATTTCTTATTCTAATAAATCTTTGGTTTATTAGTTATCATAAGTTGCCTTTCTCCTGGGTTCCTTTTTTATTAAAGCATAGTTCCAAGTTGGAAATGCATAGCTCTTATAAGAAAGACTCCTTTGCTCTACACTTTCTTAAGCCACTGGTCTTAGTATGTTCTGTAGCTACCAACGCAGCACACAAGTTTTCTTTTAATGACTTTTATAAGCTATGACCTACTCCAGTGGGCCTTAAAAGCCGCTGGAGACAATTTAAAAAAACACCAATTCACAAAAAAATACCTTTTTTACTTAAAAAAACGCAAAGATTTAAACAGCGATAACGAAAAATTCACAAAAAAATATTACCTTATTTCTTATTAAAAATTAAATCTGGCAATAATTATAAATCCTTATAATGATACAGCAAACACCCTATTACAACTTCTATGCTACCAAAAAGAAGGCAGCGCGTAGCAGCCTTCGCTTACTACCCGTGATATTTAGTGGTTTTACGCATGTATGGGTAAAGTTTAAACCTAAACCCATATATTTTGTCGCGAGTTTTAAATGTGGGCCCTATTAAACCTCGGGCCTTATATGCCTTCCGTTTCTAAAACAGTTTTAAAACAGCTTTTAAAAATAAGACAGACAATACTTTTATGGAAGGGACTAAAGATAAAATTATTAAAAAAAAAAAACACATGTCCACTTTAATGCATTCAAAACACAACCATGTTCCTTGTCGCGAAAAGAGTTACCAAATACTCATTCTCTACTTATGAGCGGCCAAGTTTTACAGAGCAAAGACACCTTCAATTTTGTGGGCGTCACATTTGAAAGTAACCTTAACTGGCATAAACACATTTTATCTATAGCCACAAAAGCTTCAAAAAAGCTTGGATTTTTCTTTCCAGCCAAAAAGTATTTTCCTTCTAATTTATACACTTTATATGTCTCCCAAATCCGACCTCCCTTGGAGTATTGTTCTCATATCTGGGGCATGGCTTCCCCACAACTCTAAGCATTCTGGATTCTATTCAAAAAGAGCTATTCGTCTCATTAATGATCCTTCACTTACAGGAAGGCTTCCCTCTCTTGCCCATCGTCGGGCTGTGGGGGATCTATCGCTTTTTTATAGGTACTTCCATGGCTTCTGCTCTGAAGAATTGTCCAGTATACTTCCTTCACTCACGGTTCCCAACAGAGAAACTCGTGGTTCAGCGCGTATGCATCCCTATACGGTCCAACTGGACAGGCCCCGAACTTCCCACTTTGTTCGTTCTTTTATCCCTAGAGTTTCTAGAATGTGGAACCTGCCGCCCGCGGATGTTATTCCTTCCCCCAAATCTTCAAGTATTTAAGTCCCATGTCAACAAACTCTCTCTTACCTCGCTTAAGATACCCACGGTACGTTAGTATTTAGGCTTTTAGTTTTCGTGGTTTGTCCAAAGATAAAAAAATGGAGAGTAAAATAATAATTATGTTTCTAAAGTACTAAAAAATGTTTGGTTTTAAAAAAGGAGACTATGTTATCTTTAAATATGGCCAAAAACATTTGCTGAATTTAATTTTAAAAAGCATTTTTAATTCCTTCTAAATAAAACTCATATTACAAACTGTTAGTCATTGAAAGTGGCCTTAATATAAAATGTGATTTGGTATAATTTAATGAAATACCCATTTACGAAAGGTGTATAGCTATTGTTTCAGAAATTCAAAATATGGAATAATTATGCATTAATACATTTTTTTAAATTTAATGCCGATGTATATAATATATTTAAAAACTTTTTAAATGGGTTTTTAAAAACATACGTTAGTAAAAATATTTTTCTTTTTTTTACACTTTCGCCATAGAACACGAACATTTCTAATTAGCCCGTATTAGATTAAGCTCAGCGGCGATAAATTAAATTAATTTTTGGTAGCCCGTTAATGGCAAAAAGTGAAAAATTATTTTAAAAAGTGATTTGAATTTTTTTGTTTTATTTTTAACAATAAAAATCTGCCTTATATACCCTGTAAAATAATAAATTTACACAAAATAGAAAATTTTTACACCAATCTTAGTAGGTAAACGTAAAGTTTTTTAACCCATAACTTTTACAGTAATAGAAACATAAAAATGATAGTTTGTATACTTAAATGATATTTTTAGAAAAAAATATATATTAAGCCATCATTTTTTCGTAACTTTACAAACTTTTGTTTTTAGTTGTATAATAATTAATACTTAAACTATAATAATTTATACATTTAATAAAACATCTTACATATTTTCTATTCTAACTTTTTAAGCAACATTTTGTTAGATCAAAATATATTTTAGGTATTTTTTCTGGAAATTTCTTTGCAAAAATTCTCGTAGTCTTTCCATTTCACTTCATTCTCGTACAAAAAGCGACATCTTTTATTAACTATCCACTGTGTAATACATTAAAATTTAAAGATTTTCCGAGCTTTAGCAGTATTTTTTCATCTGGAATGACCCCATTGGCGGAACAAAACTTTTACAATAAAAGGCGGTAGTTGTTATTTTTTTAATAGGTTTTTACTGCTAATTCTATAATAATATTAAATATTTTGATAAAAACTAGCAATATGTATAAAATATACAGTGTCTCTTTGGTCTAGTTAAAAATTACAGGCATATTTCGAAGCCCAATTCATAAAAAAAAGTTTATACAGGGTGTCCCACCGAGAACTGCTGCGATCGATTTTTAGAAAATTAAGCTTTAAAACATTTTGAAAATAAGGTAACAATTTAAAGTCATTGGGGACATACAACTTAAAAATTTTGACAGCTCTACCAACTATGGTATATGAACACCCATTCACTGGCCAAAAGTCACTTTTTCTACCCTTACCAAATCTCAAATACTCCTTATTATTTAAAAGAAAACATCCCATATTAAATAAATTAGCGCAACCAGTATAGACAAGTCGTTTAGATTTTGTTACCAGTATAGACAAAGCGAAGAAATTTTGCCAGTTGCTTTTAACTTTTTATTTGTATGTGCACTACATAGATTACTACAGTAAATTAGTTTAACGTGAAAAGCGATTTTTGTGAAATTTTTAGCCAAAATTATATAGGTAGGTATGTTGTTTAAAATTGTAATATTTTTATAAAATATTCTTTTTATTGTAACCATAGTAGATGTAATTGTAAATACCTGTTTATTTCTCGTTTCTTGGAAAAGACATTTGCTTTCTGTAGGCCAATAAAAAAATGTTAGCACATGTTAGCAATAATATTTTTATAAAACTGTAGGTTTTTTATTGCCAACATACTACCAAAAAATAAAAGTGCACTTTTTTGCGGAATGTTAAAAAAGCATATTTTTTAGGATGTCCCGGTTCAAAAATACAGACCATTTTAAAATATGGTTGGAAGAAAGCGACAAAAGCCTAAAAACTAATACGTTATTAAAGTATGTTGGCAGTGCGTTTTCCTTAGAGAGTTTATCTATGTCCCAAGAAAAACATTTAAATGAAAAAGTTCGCCTTTTCTGTGTAAATTTGTCTTCTAGGTGGCAAAAATGTGGTCGTAATCCGACATTCTTTAAAAGCAAATATGGAGAGTGGTTACAGTCGGAAACTATTTTTGATCTTATGAACACATAGACAACGAAACTCCATCCACCAGTCATGGACGGCCACGACTATCCTA
This sequence comes from Listronotus bonariensis, assembly GCA_014170235.1. Classification (NCBI taxonomy): domain Eukaryota; kingdom Metazoa; phylum Arthropoda; class Insecta; order Coleoptera; family Curculionidae; genus Listronotus; species Listronotus bonariensis. Next base: position 25,243 of record JACEGR010000762.1, read on the forward strand.
CGAGGAAAAATCACAGAGGTCAAAAAGAAGAGAAGCTGCTAAAGTATCCCAAGAAAAAAATAACGAAGAATTATTATTTGTACAGGCTGCTAGTATGGCTGCACGTAAAAAGGGAAACACTGACCTGGCTACTGTTTTAAGTGAAGTAAGTAAGAGCCCTACGCGACCAAAAAAGATGAGAAAATTACTTTGCTCACCAAGAAAAGAACCCATACCATTTACTTCAGAAGACAATAATTTTAGTAAACGACAATATTTAAATATTCGCCTAGCTAACAAAACAAAAAATTGTGATATATACCCGGCATATGAAAAAATTCTTCCGTGCAAGTCAACTTGTAGGATTCCGGAAATGTCTGTTAGCGATAGTGTAGCTAAGGTGCCGTTAAATAATCTTTTAGATCATACTACAAGGAGAATAGTGACATTACAGGAAGAAGTTATTTTAAGAGTTATGGATTCGCGTGATGAGGACCTTTTAAATGCTGAGATGATTTTCAGTTATAGTTTTGATGGAAGCAGTGGACAATCTAACTATAAGCAAAAATTTGACAATATTGGCACTGCAGCAGATTTAGACTCAACATTGTTTGCAACTACAGTTATTCCTCTTAGATTAGTTAGTGATGACAAAGTTATTTTGTGGAATAATGTAACACCACAGTCTGTACGTTTCTGTAGGCTCTTAAAATTAGAATATACAAAGGAAACCAAAGAACACATACTAAAAGAGAAACATGACATTGATATTGAAATAAATAGTCTCAGTAATATTCAAATAGAAATGGCCAACAGTAAAGTCTTAAAGATTACCTTTAAGTTATACATGACCTTAATAGACGGCAAAGTTTTAAATATTTTAACGGACACAAAATCTAGCCAGGCTTGTCCAGTTTGCGGTGCAACTCCTCGACAATTTGTTAGAATTTCGTATTTTTCTTGCAAAGAATATGAACCAAAAGCTAACTCGCTACAATTTGGAATAAATCCATTGCATTCATGGATTAGGTTACTTGATATTAAAATGTGTCAGGTAAAAGGAGAATCAAACAAAACTTTATTTAGTAAGCGTAAACCAAACATTCAAACGAAATTTTGGAATGATATGAGTTTACATGTAGATAAACCAAAAGCAAATGGCAGTGGCAATACAAATGACGGCAACACGGCTCGTCGTGCATTTGGTCAACCCGCATTATTTTCCGAAATAACCGATGTTGATATAAATCTAATCAAGAAATTAAGAATAATTTTAATTTGTTTGTCCTCTCAATATCCCTTAGATCTTGACAAATTTCAGACGTACTGCTTTGAAACCGCTAAATTGTATATGGAAAAATATTCGTGGTATCCGATGCCTGCAACCATGCACAAAATTTTAATTCATTCTAAACAAATTCTTGCCAATTCTGTGTTACCGGTAGGCTATTTTGCGGAAGAAGCTTCGGAAGCAAGAAATAAATTATATAAGCGAGACCGAGAGTTTCACGCAAGAAAATGCAGCAGAATGACTAACTTACACGACGTTTTCTGTAGAGCGTTAGATACTTCGGATCCACTGATTTCAAGTTTAAGTTTACAAAGCCGATTAAAACACCAAAAAAAATTAAATCTACCCACCGAAGTTCTTTCTTTACTTGCAACAGATAGTATAGTGACACAATCGTCAATCTTAAACACTTCCGAATCAAGTTTAGATGAAAATTCAGACAGCGAGAATGGCGAACAATCCAGCTTTTCTCTAGAGCTAGATAACCTTGATTCAGATTAGATCATTATGTAAGTACTATAAAGGCATTTTTCAAATAATTAGCTTCCTATTAATATGCCATTAGTATCACACATATTAGCTATTTATTTTTGTAATTTTTCTACCTGTTAAGGTGATTTCTTATAATTATTATCATTAATAGCTTTGAGCAAAGTAATAACAATTATGTATGTTAATTGTTATGTAATAATAAAGTGGTCGCGTTCATCACATTTTATGGATTTTGCAATTTTTGACTTTTGGCCAAAAAAATAGGACTGGACTTACAGGACTTTATTAAATGATACATAAACTTCGTTGCAAAAAATTATAATTTTATCTCCAATTAGGATATTACGTTTATTTTTATTAATTTACTGTTAAGATTGGTCAGCATGCAACAGTACCCATGGTACCTCATTTTATCTTCAAGGACACAGAAAGGTTTTTAATCGAGAAAAAATGCATGCTTAATGGGAAGCATTATTTATTAAAATAATTTTATTTCCCTAAATACTCAAATTGTTGTTGACAGATTCGCTTTAACTGAAGCATTTCCCATAGTTTGTCTACAAAGAAACATTAACTTAATTATAGCTTAATTAGTTCTGTCCAACATGAGGTTAAATACGGAATTTTGGAAAAACTTCGGTAAGTCAGTCCTGTCTAAATCTTTTTGACCAAATAACCAACAGAAGTTCTTATTAGTTAAAAAGTGTGCAAGTTTAATTTCGTCCACCCTGTACATAAGCTCATGCAACTGTGTAGTAAAATGTAATGAAAACAACTCCTAATAAACTTTGATTCAAGGCTATTTTAAAAGATTCTATTTTTTTGTAATGTCATTGTCATCCTTTTTACAAATTGTTTATAAATTACCCACGCGTGAAAAAGAAGTTTATGTCGGTCCAAACAATCTAAAAAATTTAAACAATGGACTTAACTCTATTCTTTAATAACATTCTGTACAGTTACCATAAATTAATTAGAAACACTAACTATTTTCAGACAATTAAGACGTTATGGCTCATGTACCAAATTTACTCGGTTGTGAAGATTCGTAATTTAATACACAAATTATAAGTAATTCAAGCTGCTTAACCAAAAAAAAATTATATTGTGCGTAACCACTTTGCAGTTATCGATTAACTAGCTATACATTTAACTTTTGTTTGTTTACCAATAAAAAAACTGACTTTAATTAACGGATCTTTACAATTATTTTTCCTAAACTTTTTCGCACTTCTTTCTGCACTAGTGCGGAAAAGTAAAAAAATATTGAACCAAATACTAGTGAGTCGCAATGAAGAATCTTTCATGCACTCTTTTCATTGTTAAAAGAAAATTTTGCTTTGGCCAAAACTCACTTAAGAGGTAGAAAAACACATTCCGCAGACACCGATATTTCCACAACAAAAACTCTTCTTTAATCCGCTAATAACCTGCAAAATGCTGCAAATTGAGCGTTCCCGACACTTGCCGAAAGTGCCTCTTCCGCACGTGAAACAAATTTTGTTGTAAGTTAAGTTTATATATTATTTACAATAATATAATACTAATTACAATAGAATATAAATTAAAAAATTCAAGATTTGCCGTACACAATGACAAAATTAAACATTTTTGAAAACCTTGTCAATCGGCCTTATTATACTATAGTAAGGTAATTAGGCTCATGATTATAATATACTTAAAAAATTAAAATAAACCCGGTACATTTAGTAATGACCTTGTTTACACTTATAGTTTTTTAAAATAACAACAAATTTCTCTTTCTAATGACTTTTTAACTTTAGTTTATTTGACCTTTCGAAACCTTGTTAAGTGACCATCAACGGTATATTTACATAAGCTTTTTTTCTTTGGCTGAGTGCTAAAGGTTAGCATTTAGTCCTAATATTTTTGAATGTCTTTTCGGTTATGGCTTAAACGAGCGATGCAAGCCTATGATTGATAGATATTCTTGCAATGCTAATAAACCAAGCGTCGTACAAGCCGAACTTTAAAATTGTGTTTTCTAGTTCTTATTGAGTAAAGATTTTTTAAACTAATAACACTTTTAAACCCTTGACTTCTTGCAGCTTTATATATATGGGCTCAGCGTTCCTTTGCTGAATCCAAGTCAGTTTTTTCCCACAATGCTTATTTGAAAAACAATGTGGTTGAAGTCACCAAAAATACCAATAATTCAATTGGCACATACTTTAAATTACTTGTTTTATTTCCTAACGTTGTAAAAAATAAACATAAAATACATTGTAAAACAAAAAATGTTGATAAAAAAAGGGGATAATAAGGCCCATGAATAAATTTGGTAGGCCTTAATAACCGCCAACAACGTGTGACGTGTGTAGTAAAAAACTAAATAAATCCTATTTGTACCATGATACATTGTTTAAAATGTCTAAATACCAAAGAATACTATACCGCAATTTATAAATTTAAGTTTAAGGTACAAAATATATTTACGATTAAGGTAAACCATTTTTATCATTCGTGCACACCAACAAGCGTCACTATAAATGACGTCACACTAGTGCCAGCGATGGGGCTAACGAGCGACTACAAGCCTAAACCACCATCTGTGAGGGTTTTCTACATGCAATTAAGGCCTTAAGAAACACCAATTATAATAAATTGGATTTTTGGTAATTAGGCCTTATTACTCGACAGGCCTTATTGTAAACACCTACTATCATTTTTTTCTTTGGACAATCCACGAAGGCTAAAAGCCTAAATACTACCGTACCGTGGGTGTCTTAAGCGAGGTAAAAGGAAGTTTGTTGACATGGGACTTAAATAATGGAAGATTTGGGGGGAAAGAAAAGACTTCCGCGGGCAGTAGGTTTCACATTCTAGAATCTCTAGGGATAAATGAACGAACAAAATGGAAAGTTCGGGGCCCGTCCAGTTGGACCGTATAGGGATGAATTCGTGCGGTACCACGAGTTTCTCTTTTGGGAACCGTGAGTGAAGGAATTATACTGAACAATTGTTTAGAGCAGAAGCCATAAAAGAACCTATAAAAAGCTATAAATCCCACACAGCCCGGCGATGGGCAAGAGAGGAAAGCCTTTCTGTAAGTAAAGGATCAATAATAAGGTGAACAGCTCTTCTTTGAATGGAATCAAGTTATTAATTAGTTTCGGAAATATCGCCATGTACTAATAGAATTTAGGTAATTATTAAGTTTCTACCATTTTGTTGTAGATTAAAGTATTGGCTTTATATTCTAGGGTTATAAGGTACTTATCAGATAATGTGCCACAAGACCCAGTTCTCACTTTATGCAACTAACTGCTTTTGATATTACAATATAGCTATTAATAGATAATTGGGCAATTATTAGCTAATTTCAGTGTTTAAATACAACCTTTATGAAAATGTTATTACGACATAGCTTAAACTAGCTTAATATTCTTAATTTAAACCCAAAAGATCATCACTAGTCATCAAAGATTTCCGCACATTTTTTATCGTTTACAGTTATTTTTGCAGCGTAGGCAAAATCCTTAATGGCCAACTTACCTCCTACGTACACCAACCTATTTGTCATTGACTTTATTTTTTATTAGATGTAAAAGTTGTTTCTCCATATTTGGTTACACGCCAGGTACCCGTTAAAAAAAATGATTCATACAATACATGTGACTTCTTAGTAGAAAGTGGATTGACTTATTGTTTGTTAAACACCCAAACTTTTTGCAATAATTTTTATTTATGTCTGCAATGGTCTCTTAGTCCCTGGGCCAGTAATGAAATTGACTTTATGATAATAACACTTTCAAAACCTTTGAAGGGGTGTTCCTTGTATACAGTGTGTCCAAGATAAGGATCCTAAGCATGCAAATCTCAGTACCTATTGGAGATACAGCTTAGGTTAAATTAGGAAAAGTTGTGTTTTTAAAGCTTATTTACATGCCGTTTAAAAACTTGAAAATTTTTTATGGCCTGCTAAGATCTTTGGCAAAAACGAAATTTTGACTATATCGATTTTATTTTTTTCTGACTTTATTTGAAGAGATATAAAAAACTAAAACACTTTTATTGGCACTTTTTAGCTACTACATGATGGTATTTTTAGATTTTATACCCGACGTTTCGTTTTCAAGAAACCATCATCAACTTTATTTTTTATAAGGCTCGAAAAAAGTACACCCTGTATCTGATCCCATTTTTATTACAAATTCAACGATGTATCAGATGTCATATTTTAATTTTTAGTTAAAAGAAAAATTGCATTTATTCTATTTTTTAAAGTATCTGCAAAATAAATAATTATTATAAAATAGTATTTGTCGTTATTACCCTGTTTGTCAAGTTGTTGTTTTTAGAGCAATTGTTCTTATTGTTACAAACAAAAGACAACAGTAACAATAAGAACAATTGCTCTAAAACAACAACTTGACAAACACGGTAATAACGATAAATACTATTTTATAAAATTATGTTACAGATACGGTAACAGGTATTAACGTCCAAGCATTTGTTTGCAAGGCCTACTTAAAAATAACTTTATAAAAATAGAAAAATGCAATTTCTCTTTTAACTAAAAATTAAAATATGACATGTGATACATCGGTGCATTTGTAATTAAAAATGGGATCAGATACAGGGGTACTTTTTTTCGAGCCATATAAAAAATAAAGTTGATGATGGTTTCTTGAAAACAAAACGTCGGGTATAAAATCTAAAAATACCATCATGTAGTAGCTAAAAAGTGCCAATAAAAAGTGTTATTAGTTTTTTATATCTTTTTAAATAAAGTCAGAAAAAAATAAAATCGATTTAGTTAAATTTTGGTTTTTGCCAAATATCTCAGCAGGCCATGAAAATTTTTAAGTTTTTAAACGGCATGTAAATAAGTTTTAAAAACACAACTTTTTCTTAATTTAACCTAAGCTTTATCTCCAATAGGTACTGAGATTCCCATGCTTAGGATCCTTATCTTGGACACACTGTATAATACGATACCCACAACATTTCAATGGTCCTTATGATTTCGTGACTGTAACAGTTACGATTTGCGTCACAAGGTTTAAAATTTCATGTTAAACATTGTGGTAAACTTGTCCGACAAAAAAGTGACGCGTTTGCCCAGCCCGACACCCGAATCATCTGACATTGACAGGCTGGGTTAAAGCGTCGCTTTCATATATAGGGGTATGAAACTTCGTGGTAGACTCGTCAAAAAGAACCCGCCTAAAAAGGTTTTAAAAGTGTTATTATTATAAAATCAATTTCGTTACTGGCCCAGCGACTATCTAATTAGTTTTAAAATTCTCCTGAAATTAAAATACATTTAATTTTTATTACTAATTTTTAATAACAATTTAAGATTACAAATTTAGTTTTCGCTTTCCTAAAATTATATTATTTATTTTTTATGTTTATCTTTTATTACAAATGGAATTATGAATTTGGCTGCTTTTTTAGCGCCATTTAGCTAGAATGGCCTCGCCCCTTTTCAAAGCTTAGTAGGACCCATTTACCACACTGGTCATCCTGAATAATCCAGTTAAAATGGAAGGTTATCCATATTCTATAAAGGCTTTAAATATCTTGCTCTAAGACGTATTATTGCCTTTGGCTAATAAAAAGTTTTCTTTTAAAATAAAATGCAGATCTACAACTATTTTTTAGATTTGGATGGCCATATTTCAAAACTATAAGACATATAAAAAGCTTTTTAAAATATGTATTTATTTGTAGTGCAATACACAGGGTGTTTTACTTAAAAATGACAGTTTACCACGCAATACCTGATGATGACCATATTTTCAAAACTATTGAAAATTGAATATATTTCATATAGACTTTTTTAAGCCCTTTGAAAGATTTTGCAAGTAGTAATTTAATATACAAGGTGTTTTATTATAAAAAGAACATTTATTGCAATTAATCGAAAACCCGACGTTGAATTGTTTGTCTGTTGACAGCACGTTAATAAGCGAAAAAATACTACAACCTTACTAATTTAACCGAATTCGTATCTCCAATAATAAGTTAGCATTAAAGCCAAGTTGGGTTTGACCACCCTGGCAATTAAATATTATTCAATTTTTTTAATTGCTAATAATTTTTTAGTTAACACTTTTATAAAACCGATTTAAGGTAAACTAACTTTCTTTACCACTTCTCACCAGTTGTTTAAATACATTACTTAACTTTAAGAATTACATTATTATATAAATTAATACATTAGATATTCAATTCTAGATTGTTCCTTGTACATTTTTGTAATAATTAAATAATAAATATTTAAAATATATAAGTTAATTGTTAGATAAAAATAATTTTCCAATTTCAAGCTATGACAAATAATAATTTTCAACCGCAGATTTGTTAGTGAATAGTAAGTGAGCACATTTTAATTATTTTGACATTTTTGACAAGATACATAATTTTTTTAAATTTAACCGACTACAAAAAATAGTAAAGTTACAAAAGTTAAAAATAATAAAATTAAAAAAAGGAGTCCGGTAATAGCATATTGCATAAAAGTATAAAATCTTTTGTTTATTAAGTTATTAACATTGAATAATTGAGCAGATATGTTATTACCCAACTTCTTTTTTATTTTATTATTTTTAACTTTTTAGTGAATTTTACTAATTTTTTGAACTCGGTTTAATTTAAAAAATGATTATTTTTAGCTTTTTAGTTTCTTATTATTACAATTTATTCGGTAAATATTCACTAAAAACACTTCTAGTACCTCTTTTAGCGGTAAGCTGCAGCTTCTATCGATTTATAAGTTTTTGACAAAATGGAGGTTTAATTCAGGAATTAAAAAAAAAAGATTTAACTAACCAGAACTAACCATGACCCCCCACCTATACTTTGTCTTTAGTTCCTTATATTTGCTATTAAAAGCTTATAAATCGATGCACAGGGGACTGCAATAAATTGATACACAGGGGGCTGCAGCTAACCGCTTGTAGATTGGTAGAATACATTATATCTATCAAAAGCTTATAAACTGACACACATGGAGCTGCAACAAATCGATACACACGGGGCTGCTATCCGCTTGTCTTTTAGTCGGTAAATAGGGTTAATTTTACCTCAAGGTTGTCGATTCTGAATGCGCTATTAATCTTTCCTACGTATGGCAGAGAGAAAAAATAGGTTTATGGGACCACCAGGGAAGTTCACTCTTTCAAATAAAAAAATCGGTCCACAAACACCAAAGTAATCGCGTAACATACACACAAAAAGTATACGCGGCGAATTGTCAACCTCCTTCTTTTGGTCGGTGAAAAGTCTAAGTTTTACCCCAAGGGTGTCGATTCTGAGTGCTCCCCTGATCTCTATTTATATGATCATATGTCCATCTAGAGTCCACCTTGCCGAAAAAATAGGTCTAGTACCTTTCTTTCTTGCAATCCTGACTTTGTTTTTTTATAGAACCACCGCAAAAGTGCAATTTTTCAAATAACAAAAAATAAATCGGCCTACAAACGCCAGAATAATCGCGTAACATACACAAAAAAAATATACGTGGCGAATTGAAAACTTCCTCGTTTTTGAAGTCGGTTAAAAATATCATGACACATTATGAAAATGGCTTTGCATTTTATAACCCTAGTATTTCCGCTGCAATTTTTTTTGCTTAAGTAAACGAAAAATACATTTCATTATTTATCTTAATATATTTCAAAACATTGTTTTGTATGTTTTTCGGCAATTTTTCTTGAGTGTCCTATATTATTATCCAGCAATAATTAATAATCAAACTGACACCCCATTTGCCTTGATATCGGTTTTTTGTGACAAATATGTCTTCATAAAAGCATTTTTCATGTTTATCATTTATAATCCTAAATTTATGAGAAAGAAATCAAGATAAAAGTCCAAAAGTAAATCCTAAGTGATATGTTACGTTTTATTTTATTATAAGCATAAATAGTACGTACTGGGTTAGTAAAAAGTACTGCAACTCTTAAGTATCTTTAAAACTGCTGAAGCTACATTTACCAAATTTGATATCCAAAAGGTATCGGGCATAAAGAATTTATTAGTAATATCGACATTGTTGCCAGATTTACCTGCTTTGTGCTACACGTATTTTTATTTAAATAAATTGTTTTCTTTATTTTCAGTGCAATAAATTGCGCATGAAAAAAATTATTGAACTTACAAATTTTAAAAATTTTATTTTTACTAGCTGCTCAGATTTAGATAAAAGCTTAGACGCGCTCGAATATCTCCAAAACCACTTATGCTGTATTTACAAATCTCGGCATTTAAGAGTTTCTGGGCAAGTAGAATTTAAGTAATAATGTCATTGTTGCCGGATTTTCCAGTTTTGCGCGACATGTAATATTTTTGATATTTCAAATAAAATATCTTATTTATTTTAGTTGCAATGAATGGACGTAAGATTTCAAATTTCTAAAACTTTATCTGTACCAGTTACCAAGATACGACAATACCGCAATTCTAATAAAATTTGGCAACAGTGCTAATACCACTGATTAATTTTAAGAGAAGAGTGCATTTGACAAACGTGATTCCTATTATCGATATTTTTTGTAGTTACGGGCGCCCGCCACTGCTTAAATAATATATACTACACTTTATAATATACCCATTACTACAACAAATATTCCTGTTATATGTTCTTGATGACCATAAAGAATTAAACAATGTTAATTGTAATTATTTCATTAACTGCTTTTGTACCGTTGCTTTGGTACTTCACACGTGCAGACATAATATCAACACATTACTTAAGTAAACTTGTAAATTAACGTAATTAGTAAAATAATAAATATTTTGAAATATAACATGTTTTGTTAATGATTTTCCTAAAAGAATTTTCTTTATTCTTATTAAGGTGGACTTGAAAGAACGAAGCTAACGGTCACTTGAAGTGAAAATGTAAATATAGGTAATGGAAACTAATAAGTCGGCAACAAATGCTACCTTGAAAATTTAAAGAACAAACTCTTCAAAATTAAGAACAAAAGACCTGCCCAAAACGTTGTGTAAAGAATAAAATAGAATTAATTTTTAGTGTCATACTACGAATGGTAGGTACGACCCCGAAGGGAATTCGTGATTTCCTACAGCGCGGCAGGTTAATATACTGGAGGATACCTTTGTACCCTCTTAAGTGGGTACCTTCACCAAATATGAGCCTTGTATACAGGGTCAATCGTTAAAATCAAAAATATATTAATCATTAATTTTCGAGGGAGTCAGATTAAGATAGGGTGAATTAATTACATGCTAAATAGTGAATATTCCACCAACCTGACAATTTTAGAGTAAAAGAAGCGAAGGGGTACAAAGTCATTAACGTGTTTATTTATAATAGTGGTATAAATAAATATCAAACACTAAAAATGGGAGTCTGTTGCTTTTTTATCCTTATCCATTTAACGAAAAGAAAAAAAAGAAATCTGCTTCCGCAGAGAATCGAACCCTGACCGCGTGACAGGCGAGCATTTAACTATCGGAACACCCGAGCTTACAAACTTAACCTTTTATACTACCCATATACAGTTGTGAAAACCAACTCGTCGACCATAGGGATTCATAGGGATTTAAAAGCTTAGTAAATATTCGTGGTGGCATGTGTGGAAGGCGAAAGCGGTAGGCTGGAAGCCCCTGATCTCGTTCTACTCGTTCTCGTTGCAGCAGCAAATTGTAGAAGAGTACAGAGTAAATTCATATAAGGGAATTAAAGCATTAATCGCCTATGGTCGACAGTTTGGTTTCCATACTGGTATAGAATAATATAGATACATATATCATTTTTTTCTTTGTTAACCATTATAAAATATAGCCCATAGCACTCCTGAATAGTAAAGCTTTCTATTTGTGAAAGGGATTTTATAATCGGTTTAGTTTTTTAAAGATTAGCCGTTCAAAGTTATTGTTTATTCAAGATAGCCGACCCGTGCCCACATCGGTTGGCGATAATATCTGAACTTTTTGTTTAAGTTTTTCCTAAATAGTGTAGCTTTTTGATTGTAAAAGATGTTTTATGATTAGTTCAGTACTTCCAAAGATTAGCGAGTACAGACAAACAAACAAACAAAGTAACAAACTTTACCTCTTTAGAATATTAGTATAGATGAGTAAGGATTAAAGTTTGTCACTTTGATTGTTTGTTTGTAGGGATTAATTTTCGGAAATACTGAACCGATCATGAAACTTTTTACAGTTAGTAAGCTACACTATTCAGGAATGCTATAAGCTATGTTTAATTATAAATAAACAAAAAGTTTAGAGAAAAATGCAATTAACGCCCAACAAAGTGGGCACGGGGCAGCTAGTGCACAATAAATTCAGAATAAAGTTTAGCGAACTTGTAATTTTGGGCACGGTAATAAAAATCGGAATAATTATTTATAATAAAACAAACTTTAAAAAAACTTACCAAAATAGGTATATACGTAGCCACCAAAAAATTTAATTTAATTAATTTCTAGTATCATACCTGAAATAAAAAAAAATTATTTAATTTTCTTTTGGTTTTTTTGTGCAGAGATTTATGCTAAGACTGGAAAGGTATAAAAATTAGAAACTTTTTAAATGGCATAACTACTTTTTAACTATATTTATTAAGTTTTAGGTTACAAGCCGTGTTTTATTAGCCTAATTTTATTTAATATTTTTTAGTAAAAATATACGTAGACACATTTACTTAAATTAAAAGGTATATTGGCCAGTAAAGCAACAGCAAGGCGAGCACGATTAGTCATCCTTTACAAAATGTTCATTTACATGCCGGCATTGCTCTCCGCGGCGTTTATATTTTAAACAGTAAATTTAAATTTATTTCATTAGAAAATGTCATTTCAAGTACAGTAACACTCAATTTGCTACTTTTTGACATCTAATCAGATTTTTAATATCTAATTTATAGTGTCAATAATCTGACAAACCTGTAAATTTTGGGTCAAGAAGCCACGAAAATAGATTTTGCCATCCATTTTGTCCTGGCTGCCTTGTCCAAAATTTACTACTTTATCGCCTTTAAAGTACTCTAGATAAAAAATTTAGTGACATCAGATATTTAGGATACATTTTCTCGGATTTTTAACTTTACGGCAGGTCAATAATATTATGGTTTTCCTCTATAATGAACTTTAAATAATCCACGACTGAAAACTTTTTATTTAAAATTAACGCCATAAATATTATAAAAAATACTATTTATAATAGCTCTTAAACTTTATAAAACAATTACAAAGAAATATGTTTTCCTAGTTTAAATTACGGTTTTTATATAAAAAAAAATTAAGGACAAAAATTATAGTTCATTAACCTCTCTTTTTCTTTCTCAGTGTACAAATAACTGAAGGGAAAACTTAAATATTTTTATAACCATACCCTAATATTACTAAATTATAAAATAAAAGATTAAAATCTTTACAAACAAAACCGAAACGTCGCCAAAAAATGTTAATTTTTCTGCAATTATTTTCTAGTTGTACTTCCGTTCTTTGTTACTTTTGTGTTATTTAATTTAAATATAATTTTACTTTCATTGCAAACCACTCAACACAAAACAAACATGAAAAAATACAATGAAGACAACATTACCGTTGATATATCGTGTACTTATCTCATAATTATGCATTGCTTTGTCAGAAGAGCATAATAATCCTATAGATGAAGAATTATATTGTTTGTGCCATGTGATTTTCCCATGTTGCACGGACGGCCGGCCGGCTTGGCGGATCTAATAAAACACATGTCTTGTTGTTTTATCTGTTTTTCGAAGCAGCAAATATTACATACCCCAACAAGAAAAAAATTAAAACTTGATTATCATATATTTTTCGACGCTTAAGGTACGCGCACATACGTCGGCATCGGACGGACGGTACTGATCGGAAAAAATAGTTTTAATCTAATTAAATGACACACACGCACATTCGAGTCATGGGTAAACCATAGGTTAATATTAAAAGTTAACGCTTTTTTACCCGGGATATAAAACCACTGAATTAAAACCTTTCGATAGAAATCGGCTTAAATTCTTGTAAAATAACGCAATCTCTGCCCTGTATCGTACATATAAACAGGTAATGGCCGAATTTTTATTTACGTGGCTATTCTCGCAGGATTTTTAAATCCGGTCCCAACCGCCCGCACATACTTGCACTCTGCTTTATTTAATTTCACTAAAACTATTTTTCCGATCCGTACCGTCCGTCCGATGCCGACGTATGTACGCGTACATTTAATCCGAATACGAGCTCAAAAATGGCCCAAGACGTCTGGAATTGGCCCTAGAGGCCTCTACATCCCTGAAATACGGTTTTCGGGATAAGGTGTGGTCGAGGGTGTATTTTGAATCTAAAGCCAGGTTTATGATCGACGGGTTAACGGCTAACTGAAATTTCCTGTTTGGGGCGGGAAAATGACCCTTTAGGGGCCAAAAAATATTGTCTCAGACGTAGCAATCACAGCAGTGATGTTTTATGTACATTTGAATCCTGAACCTTACACTATTCGCGAAAAGTTTATGGCCTGTTGAAATTTTCAATTTGGGACCGGAAAAATGACCCTCTAGGAACCGGTAAATAGTTTTTTGACTTTGCAGGGATTTTAATGATAAGTTCTGAAACTCATTCTGTGCTCAAAAGTTTTTACTAGCTAAAATTTTCACTTTGTGGCTGGCAAAATTACTCTTAAGGGCCGGAAAATCGTGGTTGATACGTAGCAATCAAAACAATAACATTCTTATGTACTTGTAAATTAGGTACATGAAATTGACAATGTCGCGATTGGGACGCCAAAACCGCGATTTTCCGGCTTCTTAAAGGTCATTTTATCGGCCCCAAACTGAAATTACAGCTGGCCAAAACTTTTTGCAAGGATGAGTTCCCGAATTTAAAAATACAAGAACATCCCACTGTTGTGATTGATAAGTCTAAAAAACTATTTTTAGTCCCTAGGGAGCAGAGTTGGGTCGAAAACTGAAAATCGATATTCCAATACGAATACGAATAGCGGAAAAAATGTACTGTATATACCGATTATTTAAATACTTGGAGCAAAAAGTATTTGAATACTGAGTATTCATGAGTACGATAAATCGGAATTAAAGTACTGCAAAAAAAGATCCTCACGTTCTTTTTTCCTCTTTTTCTTTTGCTATTCCAATCATGACAATTTTGGTATTTGGATACTGGAGTATTTTCGTATTTGAATACAGGCGCACCTAGTACTAGATTTATTTATACAAAAACCTCACAATTCAGGGTGTTTTAAAATTTTAAATTGAAATAATATTTACCCTTTAAAAGTTTTATTTTTATTACATTTTATCTTGACAACGGTGGCAAACTTGCCACTAAAACGTCAATATACCCAAATAAATACCATTTATGAAAAAAATTGCCAAACCAATACAGAACATATCTTTAAAATAAGTATCTGCTATTAATTTTATTGTTAACGCTAGAGGGCGTTATCTGCGGTCTTAAACAAAATAACTTTTTTCCTACTCTGTACGTAACAATCAAATAAAAAAATCTTATTCTTTAACATATTTTACATAAAAAAGGTATATGTGATAAAAGTTAATGAGACCTCTTTTATATTAGCAGAGCAATGGATGCATTTCATGGGGACCATTTTTTTACAGGTGGTATAATGTTCGACAATAAAAGAATGTCCACGAGACATACTAAAAGCCGACGCGTGTATGAGCCATGTTTACTTTTTTGCTTTAAGTCCAGGGCCGTATTATCCATTAGGCTGGCTAGGCTACAGCCTAGAGCGCAATGAAAAATTGGCGCCAGACAGGGGAGTAATAGGCGCCAGACAGGCGAGGTTTTAAAAAGTTTAGGTTGAGTGGGGATTTTAGATGACTAATTTCTCTGTGAATAAGGTGCTTTGGAATGAAATAGACAAATAGGCGTGAAAGGGAGGGAATGACCTTTTTTTTGCTCTTCGAAAATTTTTGGTGAAAAATAGACGCTCCGGGAATTCTAGCCTAGGGCGCCTCAAACAGTTAATACGGCCCTGTTTAAGTCCTAATTTGTAAGGCAGAGTTTCCGGACTGTAGACGTAAAAATCTAAAAGTGTCCTAACTGTACCGGGTATCCGAAGACTCTAATAATCATTTTTTTAATTATACCATCTATTTAACAGTGGTGCGTGTTGACCCAGGAAAGGCGGTCACCAGCCGCTGCTGATATACAGGGTGTTTGCTAACTACGGTAAAAACTGAAGGGGTGATTTCTTGAGTCTTTTTATAAAATAAAAGTTTTTATAAACCTGTGTCCGGACTTGCTTGATTTCTGAGAGTTAAAAAAAGTCGATACTCGTAAAAACTCTTTTTCCGATTTACATAAAATTTTGTACATCTATTTATTGTAATAAGGCGCTTGTTAAGCTCTAGCTCGATTATGATTATTGACTTCAGTGGCATTTCAGTGGGCACCACAGCAAATTATTAAGAAAAAAATACGCCACAGATTTTTACAAAGTTTTTATTTCTTTTACGATTTCGAAATTATAAATGCTACTTTCTTTTAAATTTGCTTTGTATCTAGCTTCGTTTTCAAAAAAAAAAAAATAAAGCCACTTTTATTTTTTCTAAAAAGATCCCCAAATAAAATTATCTAATTATTAGGTTATAACTAACCAAAATGAAAAATTATTATTTGTTAAAATTTAAAACAAATAAAGATTCTATCTGCAAATGTAAATTATAATGGTAGTCTCATCGGGTTTGTTAATTCCCCCTAATAATGCAGGAGATCTGCAGAAAATTTTCAACATAATTTTTGTTAATTCTGGGCAATTAACCAATACCCAACGCAAGCGAAGAGTTCAACTAATGGCTTAGGGCTAGTTTGCGTTTATATCAGAAGTTTAATTGTTTTGTATTACTTTCTGGAAAGTCTGACGCACACCCTCAACTTTGGGACTTTTAGCACGTCATTACGCTGTTAAACACGTTTTGCAATGACGCAATTTAAAAATAAATATTTCGACTAAAGAATGAAATTTATATATTATATACAGGGTCGTCCAAATTAAGTGTCCGTCATTGGTAACTTCGTTATTATTTGAAATACGAAATAGTTTAAATTAGCAAACTAGTAGCATTTTTCAAGCTCTTTAAGACTGAAGATTAGAAAAAACAATTGACAATCGGGTTTCTGAGTTATACAGCAAAATACCTTTTTTTTAATGGAACACCCTGTATATTTTATCACCATTAGAAAGATCTTTTAAAATCCTTGAAAGAAGTTCACATGTGATATATCCAATTTTTCATGGTTTCGGAAATAAAGCCATCCTCAGAAACTTTATAGTACACGGGCATTTTTAAATAAAATACCATGTATATTACATTACCAATAAATAGATATTTAAAAGAGCTTTAAGAAAATACCACATTTGATATGTCTATCTCTTATAGTTTTGGAACTATGGCCATTCAAATCTAAAAATTACGTTAATTTTCCATTATATCACAGCTTTAAGCTATAAGCAATAAGTTTAGTGTCAGAATAAAACGGGGAAAATATCTACTATCTTTCAGATTTAAATGGCTATATTTCCAAAACTAAAAAAGATAAGCACATCAAATGTGGTATTTTCTTAAAGCTCTTTAAAATATCTTTTTAATGATGATACCATATACAGGGTGTTTTATATAGAAAATCCAGTTTACTATTAAAATCCTGAGGATGGCCATATTTCCGAAACTATGAAAAATTGGATATATTACATAGGAACTTTTTTAAAGGATTTTAAAAGAACTTTCTAATGGTGATAAAATATACAGGGTGTTCTATTTTAAAAAATGAGTATTTGGCTGTATAACTCAGGAACCCGATTGTCAATTGTTTTTCTAATCTTTAGTCTTGAAGAGCGTGAAAAAAGCTACTAGCTTGCTAATTTAAACTGTTTTATATTTTGAGTAATAACGAAGTTACAAATGACACACTTAATTTGGATGATATTGTATAATAACATATTCTGGGTTAGTAAAAAGTACCTTAACTTTTAAACATCTTTTAAAGCGCTTCAGCTACATTTACTAAATTTTTGTATCTAGGATGTTTTGGCTACGTGGAATTAAATACTGTTGCCTCGTAAGCCTTGCAACATGGCGGACCATACGTCAGCATGACGTCACATATGTATTTTGCTCGTTAGTTTTAAATAGTGTATTTCGTGCTTTGACTTGAAATTTATGTATTTGTGCGATTTTTGGTAATTGTTTTGTTAATTTTATTTTACTGAACTTTTGTAAAGCATTTGGACCAACAATAAAACCAAATATTCATTTCTGACTTAAAAAATTAGCTGCCTCTAAAAAGTAAAAAAAAGAGCGTTCTTTTATTATAATAGATCATTACAGTGTATTTTTACTTTTTAGTATGTGTGAAATGATTGCTATATAGCGACTTGCAAGAGCAATCGCAAAAAGGCTAAAAAGATGGAGAAATTATTGGTTTTTTCTTTCCAGTAACACTGAAAGAAAACAGTTAATTAAACTACCTTTCAGTTGCTTCGTTAATAACCATTCTTTTATTTTTAGGTAACATAGCTATTTTTTAATAATGATATTAGATTGATCTTTCGAGAACTATTAAAGTTGTCTTTCTGAAATCAAGGTATTACTGTTAATAAATTTCTGCATAACACTAACTAGTTGGTTTAGTTACAATCCATTTACGTGTTAATAAAATCTTACCAGATTTACTATTATGTTGCGGTTTAATTGTGGTAATTAAGTTTATTATTTGTGTTTATTAAATGCATCAAATAAAGTTTTCATTAATAAAGGCAGAAAAACGCCTTCCTAATACTATTAGATATTCAGGTATTACAAGTGGAGGCTTTAATAATCATAACTAAAGTCATTTAGCTAGATATGGATCGTTAAAAATCGATATACTTCGTCTCGTCAACGGAAAGTCTTCCAAAAGAGGCGCAACGTTCTTGTTGGTAATTCAGTTTTGTGCTTCGTGTGGTTTGGGTAGGGTAGGTTTTCTTGGCGTATTATCTTTACGGACGCCATTTGACTAATTCCAAAATGGCGCGTGTAAAAATCTTAATATATTTAAAATCCAAATATTTTATTTCGTTTTTCAATGTTTTTGGTTTGTTTTAGCGTTATGCATTTTTATAATGGCCTACAAACGTACTTTACAGGAATGGGTTTAAACAAAGTGTTATAGAAGCTTTTAAAGGTAAGCATTAAAAAAGATTTGCAACTTCTTGATTAATATTGGTAATTATTTATTCTTTTATTTTTTCGATTAAAAAAAAATACTGACTTGTTCTAAAGGCAGTTACTGACATAAACCCTTCGGGGAAGCAAGAAAATATCTTTTTTTTATTTATTTATGAATCAACAAACTTTCGGGACCGCGAAGTGAATTGTGTGCTGGGCAAACCTTTTCCTGTTTCGTGGCTGGGCTGGGTAAGTCCATGGTAAAAGACGATGTAAAGTGAATGTCCAGAAATTAAAGTAGGTTCATTAGGTTTTGCGGACACAAGTTTTTAAAATTTTAAATGTTCAGTCATAAATGGCAATTATTTAACAGTTATATTTTTGCAAAACGTGAATATTTCGCTTTTTTTATGTGCTATTTAGAATGCCTATTTTATAATAAAATTTCAGAAACTGCTCAAATTTTGTCAAGCAAAACGTAATGAACCCACTTTAATTTCTAGACATTAACTTTACGATGGTTTTACCCCGCCCAGCCACGGAAGAGGAAATGGTTCGCCAAGTAACTCAATTTTAATCTCAAAAATAAAAGAATAAATAATTAGCATTATTAATAAGGAAGTTGCAAATCCTTTTAAATGCTTAGTTTTAAAAGCTTTTATAGCACTTTGATTAAAGCCCCATTCCGTCAAAGTACGTTTGTAGGCCATTATTAAACTGCACAACGCTATAAAACAAACCACAATCATAGAAAAACGGAATAAAATATTTGGTTTTTAAAAAATAATATTTTTACTCGTTTATCAGTCAAATGGCGTTGGTAAAAATAATAAGCTAAAAAAACCTACCTCATCTACTTATCACACTTATCTCGTAATACATACCTATACATAAAAATTTATAGATTTTAATTCCTAATACTTCTCCATATACTCCATTGACCATATATATTTTATAAATTTAATTTGCTACAGGAACTAGAGCTTATTTGCTGAAGCAACTAAAGCCCATATACTACAATAACTAAGGCTTATACAGGGTGTCCCGAAAGGTAAGGTCAAAAATGGTAGAAGTGATAGAGTGAGCCAAAATAATGTTAGTACTTCATATAAAAAAAAGTTCTATCGCGCTTTCTTAGGGAGTTTTTGACGTTTAAAGTTAGAATAAAAAAAATGTATTTCATTTATAACTTTTAAACGGTTGCCCCAATAATAATTATATTTGGGCATTTAAATAAACTCATACCAGTGTTTTTTTCCATAGGCAAATGATAGCGCAGCAATTCATAATTATACAGGGTAAGACGAATTTTTTCGTTTATTATATGCATATTTTACAGAGATGAAAAATTTGACATTTTGGTTTGACCGTTTAATTCCTTCATCATTTTTGTACAAAAAAGGTATACCTTATGTAAATCGATATCTTGGACCATTCTTCATAAGATCCCATTTTAAAAACCAGACATGCATACCCCTATTTTGTATATAACAAAAAAATATATTTTTGAGGAAAATATTAAAATGTGGTTTAAAAAAATTAAAAATGGTGTTTAAAGGCCTTTGAAACTTTATAACCCAAATAAAGACTGTTTTTTTTTAATTTTACCATATTTTAATAATTTTCTCAAAAATTGATTTTTATTACATACAAAATGGGGGTATGTCTGGATTTAAAATGCGTTTAGATGAAAAACGGTCCAAGGTATCAATTTAAATAAAGTATACCTTTTTGTACAAAAATGATAAAGAAATTATACGGTCATAAAATTATAAAATAAACATATTTTTCTTTTATTTGTGTTTTATTTTTGATTGTAAAATTAATAACCTATATTTTATTATTTAAAATTTTTAATAAAGTTTTACAATTTTTAATAGGTCTTTTTATACAGTATGTCCAGGTAAATTTGCGTAATAAGGAAAACTTGGTTATTATTAATTTTATGAAATAACTAGCGGCTGCGATACATATGTGACGTAATAGACTGCTACGCACTGATTGGCTAGGATTTACGAGGCAACCTTTATTTAAATGATCTTGATATCTTACAACCAGTAAAAATAAAAGTTTTTAACATTTGTGACATTATAAAATTTAGCCCGACTAATTTATTGCGTTTAAAATAGATAGAAAACACTAAAACACTACTTAAAAAACAAAAAAAAAAAAACAAAGTGTATATGAGATTTTGAAGTTATAGTACTTGTTAGTTTTTACTAATCCAATATACAAACATACATAAAAGTAAAAAAACGCAACGCCACTTTAATTCTTTGTCATTAAATCTAAAAACAAATTAAAACAAAAAAACATAATTAAACGATTTCCAATGCCATTCCGCATGTTTAAACAAACAACATTATTCAAAAGTACCTTTATATCCACCAAAAGTATTCAATTAATTTAGCAATCCAAGTATTATATGCTAAAGCACCCTAAATAACTTATTTCGCCGCAATAAGGCTCAATGTAGTTATATTTTTCCATCTCTAGTATTTCAGCCATAACAAACGCGCCGTGAAGTTGTTTTTAGTTAAATAACCTTTCCATCTGATTTAATGGAAGAGGTTAAAAGTTTTGAGATGCGAATTGGGTAGCAGAGTCAGACTGTTGTTACAGCCCCAGCTTTGTAATTGCTTGTTTGATCTTACTATAAGAGGGAGAAATACCCTGCTTGTTGGATTGTAACAGTTAAGTATGTAACCCTAATTTTGCTATTTGGTTTTAATATAATTCTGTTGTTAGATTTATTATTAGTTACTTTTATACAGAATGACTTTAATTAAAGTCTTTCTGTTTATTTAGGCAACTAGAAGATTCAAATAATAAATTGTTTTGTGACTCAAGACTATAAACATTGTTAAGCAATGTTGATAGTTTAAAAACTGGAAAACACGCTTTTAAAGCACATATAGGACTAAACAGTTAAAAATAATTTTTAAAATAATCGTAAAACAATAATGAACAAAAAATACTAGTATTAAAAACATTAACAATATGATCTCATATACCAAAACGACAACTAATGTTTGAAAGACAGGTAAAAAAGTAAAATATTTTAAACATGAAAGAAAACAACGTTTTTTTTTAATGTTATGTAGTATTTTCAATTTATTTATATAAAAATACTGTACAGGGTATTTTATATTCGATGGTTTTATGGGGTATCTCGAAAACCGTAAAGAATATCGAAAATCCAATATGGGACTCCCGATCTCTTTTTTGAGAAAACAACTATAGTAAAAACAGTTCATGGCTATTGCGATCCATCTCGGAGCTACACGGTGATTTTCGGATTTTGTCCATTAATTATAATCTTTTTTAACTCGTTTGCTATTAAAGTTGGAAAAAATCTTTAAATGGCTTAATTATGTAATTTTTTTCCGAAGAATATTGTGGTGTAATTAGTTTTATTTTTTATTCGTTAGTTTTTAAGAAAATTACCCCACTTATGTTATTTCTTATAAGACAGCCTGTATATTTTTATCTGTATTTATTAAGCTCTCTATCGGCTTTTCAAAAATTTACATAAGTATGTACTTTTTATTTAGTTTGTAAAAAAATGATTCTTCATATGAAGTTTTGCATGATTTAAAATCTGAAATACAATCATCAGATATAAAATTGTGTCAGTCATCTGCGAATTTTGGCCACAAATCTAATTTATGCTCAAGAGTAAAGTACCTGTATTTTTGCTAATATTGAAAATTTTAATAAAGAAAAGATGTTTAGAATCAAAAATAGCTCCCAAAATACAATTTTGTTAATTTCCAAAAAATATTTTTTTCTACAGAAATCGAGAAAATTTAAGTGTACAGTAGTGCATTTGTACATTGGCTAAGGGTACATCCTTCTACTGAATCCAATTCAACCGATCGGATAAAACTTAATCCGACAAAAAATTGCAATATACACGTTTTAGGGTAGTAAGGGATTGGATTGAACGACATAAGTCAATCCTGTTTATATTTAATTAATTTTAATTTAATATAAATATATAAATAAATAAATAAATAAATAAATAAATAAATAAATAAATAAATATTTGTACGATGTTTACGGTTTTATAAAAGGTTTGAAAAATGACAGTTTAGTAAAACAGCTGATTAGTGTGAAAATGAAATAGTGAAAAATAAAATAAGCTTAAATTTTTGCTAAAATATCGTGATAATGTTTCTTTAGTGGTTTGCGTTATTACTTTGTCCTATTTTCTAAAATTAAATAAAAAAAATTACAAAAGTGAGGTTGGAAGTTTATTTTTATTTGTTTGCTTTCTTTCTCATATAAATCCTTTTCTTTGTCAAATTTTAAAGAATTTAGAACCGGATAATCTGCATCAGATAATTTCTGGGACGAAGGGTACGGTATTAGGTTCAATGCGATCAGTCCAATCTGTTTCGATTTTTACGATGTACCCTTGAAAACTGTTCTATAACATTTATAAGAATAAAATGTAGTGCATTAATGTACAAACCTAAATTTTTTTACTTTATCGCAGAAAAAAAAATGTTTTGTAAATTACTTAATTACATATTAATTATATTATAATATTGTTCTCATATCTGGGGCATGGCGTCCCCCACAACCCTAAGCATTCTTGATTATATTCAAAAAGAGCTATTCGTCTCATTAATGATCCTTCACTTACAGAAGGGCTTCCCTCTCTTGCTCAACGTCGGGCTGTGGGGGATTTATCGCTTTTTATAGGTACTTCCATGGCTTCTGCTCTGAAGAATTGTCCAGTATTGTTCCTCCACTCACGGTTCCCAACAGAGAAACTCGTGGTTCCGCGCGTATGCATCCCTATACGGTCCAACTGGACAGACCCCGAAGTTCCCACTTTGTTCGTTCTTTTATCCCTAGAGTTTCTAGATTATGAAACCTGCTGCCCGCGGAGGTCTTTCCTTCCCCCAAATCTTCAAGTATTTAAGTCTCGTGTCAACAAACTTCCTCTTACCTCGCTTAAGACACCCACGGTACGTTAGTATTTAGGCTTTTAGCCTTCGTGGTTTGTCCAAAGATAAAAAAACATATATAAAGGTAATTTTTATTGCTTAATATCTTCTCTTTATAATAACTTTTGATATTAGCAAAAAAACAGGTACTTTACTCTTAAGCAAAAATTACATTTGCATCATGCAGAACTTTTATAAAAAATAACCCTTTTCGTAAAATCAATAATAAAAAGTTTCCCATATGACGCCAACTTATTTAGACACACTGTATAAAACCGCCGGCCAGCGGTTTTTGTCTTTAATTAAGCAATGACGTCGGAGATTGTTTAGCCAGTGCTTTAAAAAAAATTAAGCAAAACCATAATTTTTATCATAGAAATAGAGCGAAAAATGATAAAACCTAAAAGGACATTATTAGATAAACGGTATTCTAAGAAGTGAACTTTTAGGTTTGGAATAAATTGTTCTCTGGTCTATCTGAATAAATTGCAATATTACAATATAATAGCACCTACGAGGTGTTTTAAAAGAAAACAAATATTTAAAGCAAAGAAATTTACCGCTTTACTATATTCCCAAGCAATCTTAGTTCACACGATGTTCTAAACGAATCATTGTTCTCATATATTAACTAATATAGGTATAACAATTTAAAAACATACGCCAATGTTACGTATTGTTAGAAAACAGGCAAGGTATGAATACTATACAATATTTTAATTAAAAACTTACTTTAATTTTGTTGCAAATTGTTGTATAGGGTATTATTACTTCAATGCATTATAACTAAGCAGGTATGTAGATGTAAGACAACATTGACTGTTTTATTAGCTAATTAAGCAATTTTCAAAGAACTTCTGTGGTAATTTATGGGTAATTAAAAGTTTAAATGTGTTTAACTAAAACAAAAAATAACAGGAAGAAAATGTAATTAAGTATTAGTTTTTGTTTCCTGCAAATAAACCTCTTTACGAAAAAAGTGTGTAATGACGCCATTGTTATTTTACAAGCTTTTATATAACTTGCAATGTATGTATGTATGTATTAGGGTGTCCGTATTTTCCCAAATTGATTTTTTTAACGATCGCACCCTGAACTTTTAGTTTATAGTCTTAAAAATATATTCAATTGTAAAAATGCTCCTAATTCCTGATTTAAACCGTGACGAAGTCATGTTGCTTTTCCCAAAGCACGTGATTTTTGTTTTCTTTTTTTTATTTTCTTTCTCAGACAAAAATAGATGAAAAAATCTACTTATCGCATATTTTGATTTAACGCTCTACAAATTTTTTTGTTTGCGAATTTTCGATTAAGTCACTCCTTTCAGAGTAATTTACCGACAAACGTTGAGTTAGTATTAAGTTGTGGCCATCCTCGGGAATTATATAGTTAACCGGCATTTTTAAAATAAATACATATTATTACATCACCAATATTTAAAGATTTTAAAGAGCTTAAAATACTATACCAAATTTGATTATTATTGTTTTGGAAATATGGCCATCCAAATCTTAAAAATAGTGGATATAGTGCCTATTTTATCTTTGACACTAAACTTAGTGCTTACCTATAGCTTAGAGCTGATGATATAATGGAAATTTAATATAATTTTCAGATTTGAATGGCCATATTTTTTAAACTATAAGAGATAGACATATAAAATGTGGTTTTTTCTTAAAGCTCCTAATAATTTCTATTTAATGATGATGTTTAATACAGGGTGCTTAATTTAAAAAATG
Organism: Listronotus bonariensis; assembly: GCA_014170235.1. Classification (NCBI taxonomy): domain Eukaryota; kingdom Metazoa; phylum Arthropoda; class Insecta; order Coleoptera; family Curculionidae; genus Listronotus; species Listronotus bonariensis. The sequence continues at coordinate 50,860 of JACEGR010000762.1, forward strand.
CCGATTTACTATTAAATTCCCGAGGATGGCCACAACTCAATTTTAACTCAACGTTTGACGGTAAATAACTCTTAAAAAAGTGACCTAATAAAAAAAATTTAAGATTTTTTGTTTGTAGATTGTTAAATTTTAATTTAAAATATCCGATTAATGGATTTTTTATCTATTTTGGTTTGAGAAAAAAAAATAAGAAAAAAAAACAAAAATCTCATGCTATTTAAATAGGAAAAGCAACATAATTTCGGCATGGTATAAATAGGAAATTAAGAGCATTTTTACAGTAAATATATTTTTTTAGGCTATAAACTAAAAGTTTACAGGCGATCACTAAAAAAAAATTGATTTAGGAAATAACGGATACCCTAGTATGTATGAATGATATGTACGGGTGAAATCTGAAGATAGACCTAAAATTTTGAACACATGTCTAGGTTTGGATGATAATGCATGGTTAGCTATGTAATGTTATTCCTAATCCAACACGGCGGAACACCCAAGATGGCGGACCAGTATTTTTTAATGCAAACCCACAATTCGGGTATCAAATGAAAGGGCTTATTGGATGGTCTTCTTGTTGAGTACACGCCTGGAAAGAATGGGACCTCTTCGGTCCTGGTCCCGGGGTATACGGGCTGACCCTGTTCAGCCCTATTGACCCCTATGAACTGGCCGATCGCCTGAAACAAAATAAAAGAAAAACCCCCAAAAACCCAAAAAAAAAAAACTCTAATTAAAAAACGACGTTTCGGTGGCAAGTCTGCCACCGTTGTCAAGATTAAAAATTAAGTTAAAAAATAAAAATAAAATATTAACTAATATTTAAATTAGAAATGATTAAAATTTAGATTATTTTTATATCTCAAACTCAAAATAGTTTGACATATGTGTCATGAGTGACAAGTAACCTGTGTATTTATTATTTGTAGGACAAAAAAGGTAATAAGTTAGTTGATTTTTAGTTTTCCTGAAGATACTTCAGTATTGAGCAAAGGCAACCAAGTGTTATTTAAATTAACTGAAATTGATGCTACACAATTATCTTTATTTAATAATATATACGCACTTTCTTTGATTTTGTGTTTTTTAGAACAAGTTTCCTTTGCTAAAATACTCGAAGCATCCCAGTTTATTCTATGATTGTTATCAAATGCGTGTTGGCAGATTTTTGATTTATGAAATTCTGTGTTTTTAATGTATGATCTGTGTTCTTTTATGCGTTTAGCTAATGGTCTACAAGTTTCACCTATATAAAACTTATCGCATTCGCAAGGTATTTTATAAATGACATTTTTTGTATTTTCATTTAAGTTGTATGGTTTTGTTTTTGTTAAATGAGAATCAAATAATAGGGCTTGCTGAGAGTAACTTGAAAAATAAGTAACGTCACTTTAAATCCAATATTTTGCAAGTACAGAATTAGAATACCTATTCCTTATCATATCTTATGGAGTGGTACTTTTACTGTTTACTTTGTTTTTATATTAAATTTGATTAAGTACCTAGTAAAAATGGTAGAAAGTATGGTAAAATATGTTTAATTTTTAGCGACCGAGTGATTTAAAGTTCACTTATTAGTAACTTTTTATTACATTCTCACTGAAAATTATTCAATAAAAATGACCTTTAAGACCAGCAAAAACATGCAATTCAAATGAAAAAAATGTTTATTTTCATGTCTTTGGATAAATAGCTAAGACAAAAATCGCAGTCCAAAAAAATAATATAAACCTAGACTAAGGGTACATCGTTATACTGAATCCGATTCAACCGATCGGATAAAACTTAATCCGACAAAAAATTGCAATTCAAATTAGGTAAGGAATTGAATTGAACGTCATAATCCTGTTTTTCAAGCGATTTGAATCGAGTTCACTCCGATCGGAGGTTAAATTTTTACGATATTCACGGTTTTGGAAAAGGTTTGAGAAATAACAGTTAAGTAAAACAACGTGTAAAAAGAAATAGTGGAATATAAAATAAGCATTAATATAGCTAAAATATTTTGATTTTGATGCTTTAGTGGTTTGCGTTATTATTTGGTCTTGTTTTTCTGAAATTAAATAAAATTATTTTAAAAACATACCACGAAAGTAGAGTTAGAAGTTTATTTTTATTTGTTTGATCTCTTTGTCATTGTATATACTTTTTTTTGTCAAATTAAAAGAATTTACACCCGGATTATCTGCATCTGATAAACGTTTTTAAATCACAAAAATAACTTAAACTAACTGCATTATGCAAAATTAGTTCTGGCAAGCAAGCACCGTTGAGTCTTTGTGAGAAGCGACTTGTGGGGTGTTAATGTTGTTAATTTACTTAATAGATAAACGTACGGATTTGTGGATAAATTATGTAAATTACATCTCTCATAATATATAACATGATACTGTCTTGCAGTCGTGTGAAATTACTGGTGTTCTTGAGTCAGTGAGCAGAGTTTTTTTATTATGCAAATTTATAACTGTAATTAAAAATTTTAAAAATTTATTGTTACATGACAGTTTTCTACTAGGCAGGGAATGAAAGGTATTTTTAATTATGGGACTATAAAGTGAAGGGTGTACTGTATAATTGTTATTTTTTATTTTAGTACTTATTGGCGTACACTATTTTATTATCCAAATTGTTTAAAAACGGACACTAATTAATTATTATTACTAATTAGCTGGGTGTTTTAAAACACTTAGGAACACGGAGTGAATCCCGAAAAGAAATTCACTAGATATTAAACACGGCATTTCTTAGGGCTTGACCAAAATCATCGTTTTTAAAATGTCTCGTACGTATAAAATTGTTATTGTATCAGTAAATCATTACGAACTATCGTGGTATTTCAATTCTTTCGGCAATTCCTAAAGTGTTTGAGTCGACTCGGACCAAATTTTTGGAGCTTTAAGCACTATATCATTCCATAACAGCATGGATTTTACGAGTTGCGCTCTACTGTGACAAACCTTGCGGTCTATCAAAACTTTTACTCTCTGCCTTGGAAGCTGGTTTTATATTACATAACAATTATTATTAAAAAAAACTTTTATTTTAAATTTAAAATTTATTAATTGGTTCTCTTGTCCTTATAAGCTGTTTTATTTAAAAAGTTAAGATTTATTACTTTAAATATTAAGATGTTAGCTACGGCATAAGAAATATCCTATATAAGAAGTGGTAAATTTTCTTTTAGGAATTTATTCTTTTAGTCTTAGTCTTATAAAACACCAAGCTAAGTAATAAAAATAATTTATTTGTTTGTATTTGTAACCAATTTCTGAACATACTCTTCTTTGCAAACAAAGCCGTACGGTGGGGGGGCAGTGGGGGCAATTGCCCTCCCCCAGAAAAGGTATGAACAGGCAAATTTTCTGCAGGCCAATTCGCGAAACAAAGTAGTATTTATATCGTTTGACAACTGTTTTATAGTTTGTGAAAACCGGGGTATACATGCACGGTCATGTAAACCTTAAACGCACTTGCATGAAAGCAAATGTCAAATGAAGCCTTTGATACGTAATGTACCTGTTAGTTCTGCGTCAGTTTTGGCACTGGTGGTGTGATCAACCTTAACATAAGCGTAATTCAGCAAAAATATTTTTTAAATTTTTGTCAATGTATTCATTACTTTTAACTTTCCAGAAGCATGGGTAACCTTGGTACATATCTATAAAATCACGCAATACATCTTCCTGGCGCCAAAAAGCCATTTTGTTAACTCAAAAACAACAATATAACAATAGTTTTAATCTTTTTTTTGACACTTTGTAAAAGTACACCAAAATATTATTAGGAGATGCATGTTTGAAAACCTTACAACTTTTATACAAAACTTTTGGCCATATGTTGTTGAACAACAAAAATATTGGACAATTGAGACACCCTGTATATAAACTTAATTCAGTTTATTTTTAATAACGCTATTTAAAAGCAAAATAAAGATTTACTGTTTTTAATCTAACCTAATTGAATACCCAAATTTAGCTTAATAACTGTGTGAAAATATATAGCAACAAAAATAAAGGTTTCCCGACTGGAAAATGGCAACCGTGTCAGCTTATTACGAAGGCAATTTATTTTGGAGGGTGGTTTTACCTTTTCCTTATTTTAAGCTATAATTTCCTGGCACGATCATAAAACTAATATTTTTCATAATTTATTAGCTAAAATTTTAAAACAGTGTTTACTAAGGAAGCTTTGATTTAAAATCTCTTTAATTTAAAATAAAACGGTAAAAAAACATCTTTGAAGGTAAAATAGGTAATTTTTGTATATTTTTAACCATCTACCTATTTCTAAAAAATGGGTAATAATTATCTATTTTTTATAATAGGTCATTACTTCCTTAATTGTAATTTGCAATAAGAACGGTAATTTAAACAGTTTTTACAGTAAAACCAGAAAAATTCACATTAGGTACGTCTCATGTACACAAAATTCGAACCCAATCATAACGCAGAGTCACTGATATTAGGACTAACTAACTTGTCAATTATTTAGCCATATTACCACATCCCAAGGATTGTTGTGGTAGTTTCTCTCGTCGCACGCGTTAAGCAACGTTTAGACTTGTAACAATTCACCGCCCAAATACCGCGCCACATAGCCCCACAGTGCGCGGACGATTACGTGGACGAAATTTACGTCGTTTTAAGGGATTCGCGAATGATTCTATGGTGATTCAGAGTTTGTCGTTGCATCAAAGTAGCGCGCAAATAGGTTGGTTAATTTGGTTGAATGTTTGGCGAATTTTTGCAAGTCTGGGCGCACGCGTCCTAATTTGCGGCATCACTAAATGCCTTAAAATACGTTTTATTGCTATAAAAAAGTATTAAAAAGAAGTGAATTATTCTACAACGTGTCCACTAAATAAAAATACCTTAGATTCCTTATACCAAAATATACCAAGTGACATAGAAATCCGAACACCCAGTTTAAATGGTTTTATTTTAATGAAATTTAGTGAATTTATTTATCTTACTGTAAATAACAATTGATAAAATTTTCAGCCTTATCAGTTCGACATTCCGGTTTTTATACTGTTTTTTTTATTCACTAACGATCTAAAAATGAATATTGCAGCCGCAGTAAAGATCCAAATTTGGCGGATTTTGGTTGTTGACATTCTTTACGATTGGTTACGATGCCTAGAGTACGAAGACCTGTACGATTTCGTCAACTTAGTGAGTTTGATAGGGGCCGTATAGTGGGACTTCGGGAAGCTGGACTTTCTTTTCGGGAAATTGCAGTTAGAGTGCAAAGAAGTGTAGACACTGTGGTTAGGTGTTGTCAGGCATGGCTTCAAGAAGGCCGTACGCAAAGAGCAAGGGGCACTGGACGCCGCCGTAGAACAATAGACCGTGAAGATCGCCGCCTAAGATTATTGGCCTTAAGGGACCGTTTTTCCACTACCAGGTCCACTGCAAATGAATGGTTTGCAGAACACGAAAGACCTATTGGCATGCGAAGTGTTTACCGACGAATGAGAAGTTTTCGCCTGTTTTCATACTGGCCACACTGGGTCCTCCCTTTAACTCGAGAACACCGACGTAATCGCCTTGAGTGGTGCAGACAACGGTCACTCTGGGATCAGGAATGGAACAGTATTGTCTTTAGTGACGAGTCTCGAATTTGTTTAGACATGCACGATGGTCGAGCCAGGGTTAGAAGGCGACGTGGTGAAAGGAGGAATCCACAGTTTTTTGTTGAAAGACATGTTCATCACACTGTTGGCGTTATGGTTTAAGGTGCTATAGCTTATGGCTCCAGGTCACCTTTAATCTTCATCAGAGGTAACATGAACGCTCAGCGTTATATCCAAGAAGTTCTAGAACCCCATCTTTTACCCTATCTTATATCTACATGTTAAATTTATTTAAACCTATTAATTTTAATTTTTTCAGCACAAGCATTTTATTGTCACAAAAATCATAGCCTCCTTATTTTTTAAAAGACAATTATCCTCTTTATAACTATGGCGAGATTTAATTTTAGAAAATTACAAGGTTAATTTATATATACTTGGAATAGGTTGCGACACATCATCAACTTTAAGCGGTGCGAGGTCGGGGACGCAAGAAAAAGCACTGTACCGGGAACAGTTGGCAATACTGGGTAAAGTCATTATATTTTGACTGCTGATGATTAATCCAGTGGCGTCTAGAATTTGTGCTTTTTGTTTTGCATTGTTTTTAAAGTGATATTTTTGGAAAGATGTGATCCCAAAGGTTTTTTATTTAAAGTCGAAGAGGTTGCGACTTAATAATAATTGAAAAGTGCTATGTAAACGCTTATTCTAATAATACTATAAACTGCATTTTTCCGGCACTGATAAACATGGCCGATAAATGGTCACTGTGACGTCAACAGGCGTCAAATCAATATGGCCGTATGTCGCGACCCTATATAGACCGACTCTAGCATGTACTTGCTTTTGGTAGAAATAATTCTAAAAAATTAAATTCCTTTTTAATTTCTTGGATATCCAAATTTATTATTACCCTTAATTTTAAATAATTTCCATTAAATTTATTTGCAAACTGTCACTTTTAAAACTAGTGACATATGAATTAAAAGAAATAATGACGAAATCAAAGGTAACTTGTAACCTTTGGGTTTAGTTGATATCGCGTTCACCCATACATTGCATACATTGATATACCTATAAGTTTATTGTAGTAATCATAGAAACAAAACACTAATTCAAAATGTAAAAAAGCTTTAAAGTGTTAAAAAAATACTTTTCCTAACACTTTATGTAGTGTACTAGAATGGGGTACTTTATCTTCATGTTAACGATTAAAAAGCTTATTTTCTGTCTAAGTTTCTATTAACCTGACAACACGGCCCCAAATGTTTATGTTTGCTTAAAAATAAACAATCAAGAGTGGTTTTTAAACAAAGTGTCTATACTCTGACCTCCACTTTAATTATATCTTTAATTCCCATGGTACTTTTAATGTATCACCCTGTTTAGAAACAACAACTGTGCCATTAAATCGGTAAAACATGTAAAGTAAGGAAAAAGAATTAACTTTTTAGGTCTATTTTCCGTAAAATTGCCGCTTCGAGGGCACCAAGAGCGTTGTTTTGCCCGAATTATGGCCCTGATTTAAATTAATTTGTAGTCAGACGAGTTTTTTTAACTTCGATTTAGTTTTATGGTAAGTACAGGTATTATACAGAATTTTCATATAGGGTGGTAGCGATACCATTTGTTTTTAGCAAATTATGTTTAGAAGAAAAAAAGTAATTTATACCTACATCCCAGATTTTAATTAAAGTATTATTTACCCTATAAATGCAGGGAAAGCTTTTTAAAACTTACAATGACTATATTTTCCAAACCAAAGCAAATATTAAAAAATAAAAAAATTGTTTCTAAAACCTGGGGAGAATATAAATGACGTATTTTTCAACGCACCTCTATTAACTGCTTAAGCTGCAAAAAAAATCACCCCGGAGAAATTTACGAAATTAAATTTGGTGCTCAAATCATAAGTGTAAATGTATACTCAAAGAGGTTGTTTGTTGGGTTTTTAAACGCGAGGGCGGTTTTTTTTTTGCTCTTTAACAACATTTTAGTGATATTATTTTTGTTTTAGTAGCAGGCTTTCCCCTTCCTATTTTTTAAAATTCAATTTGTAAATTTTCATTTTAAATATAAATATTTGTAATACATGTTACGGGCACAAGGCACAATTTTAAATTAAAAAATACAGAATTAAAAAATGGTATTGCATGTACCGTGAACACAATTTTAAATTAACTTATACAGGGTGTTACCTTATTGCGGTAAAAAAGGCTACTTTTGAGATACTTCTATTTAAAAAAATACTTAATTGCTTATCCCTGGACCACCCAAGAAATAGGACAAATGAGAAAATATAAAAGACACTTTATTTATTAAAATTTAGTACCCTAAATGTTTATTTTATTTAATTTTGTATTTGTTGGTGTGGTAAAATAATTTAAAATAAATAATAATAAAATTAAATTCGAGAAAAAAAGTTTGCCTTATGTTTATTTTGTGGTTGAAGGATTTGCAATTTAACGAGGAATTTTTTTACCAATAACTACGCAAAATACAAAAAAATATATTAAGAGATAAAAAAATACCTAACTTCTTTTAGCTTAAGTTTTCTTTAACTATTTATATAACCGAATATATTAAAATTGTCCTAATATTTTAGTCGTACAGGGTGGCGCGTTTTCGTTGACCTTGCAGGGTGTAGCGAAAACTTAAAGAAATAGAACGAATCCGATTGCGCAATCTCGATTTCAAGTTTTACCCCAAATTTAATGGTAAAAGTAAATCATGGCTAACTTGATTCGTTTTGAAGATACAGAGTGATTTTTAAATTTTGTTAATTAGGCCAGGCACTTGTAACTCGCTTGATATTAGGGGTATAAAAAAATGTTAACAGAAAAGTTTTAGGGATTTTTACGTAGAATTGAGTGGCGTACCGATATTTTTTCCATTGACTTTTAATTTGTTATAACACAAAGTTGGGATTTTTTAAATGAAACACCCTGTATATTTTATCATTAGTTAAAAGGTCTTCCTAAAATCTATAAGAAATACCACATTTGATCTATGTATTTTTTAATAGTTTCGGAAATATAGTCATCATCAGGATTTTTTTAACGAAACACCCTGTATATAATATTACTGTTGCAAAGATATTTCAGAGTGGTTTAGGAAAATACCACATTTAATATATTTATCTCTTATACTTTTGGAAATATGACCATAAAAACCTAAAAAATAGTAGATATACGCATCAAGATTTGGAATCTCATTTGCGAAACTGTGTTGCAGAAAATCATTTTATATTTATTACATTTTTAAAGGTCTTTAAAATGCCTTTTTAATGGTGTTTCATTTTTAAAATGCCATTTTATTATCGCATTCCTGACGATGGCCATATTTTCGAAACTGTGACCAATCAAATATATTAAATGTTGTATTTTTTATGGCTTTTAAGGGGAGCTTTTATTTGGTGATAAAATATACAGGGTGTTCCATTTAAAAAGCCCAACTTTGTTTTATAACTTTAAGATAAAAGGCAATGGAAAAAATATAGGTACTCCACTAAATTTTACGTAAAAATCCTCTAAACTTTTTATTTACATTTTTTTAATCTTCAACAGTAAGCGAGTTACAAGTGCCTGGCTAAATTGAAAAATTTGAAAAACACTTTGTATCTCCAAAACGAATCAAGTTACTTTTACCATTAAATTTGTTAAAAAATTGAATTCGCAATTGCGCAATTGGATTCGTTCTATCTCTTTTAGTTCTCCCTGTAGCCTGCAATGTGAACGAAAAGGCGCACCCTGTACATCCCATACTGCCTTTACAATGTTTTTAAATTTTTAAAATTTCTCGAAGTTCGCTTTGAGAAAAATTGATTGCCACAGTTCGTCGTAGAACACCCTGTAAATGCCGACCTAACATCTTAGAGGATATCATTGCTTAGTAATTTTTTATTTAAAAATAGTAAGTGTAGTTAGACAATAGCTCTTAAATTACTCTAGAAATCACCAAGAAAACAAATTTAAAAGCACATTCAACTTTAACACCGGTCTTAAAATGTACAAATTTATTACTTATGCCAAAAGAATTCACCATTCACAGATGGTATCTAGTCGTAGTGCATACTAATTAGTTTTTAGTCTCATATGGCTAGTGGCTTCCTGTTTAAAGAACCTTTGTTGAGCAAATGTTATAACCGAAGTACGAAGTTTTTTTAGGAAAATTACTTTTAAATTTAAATGCAATATTAGTTTTTAAGCATGAGATAAGCATTGCCGCACCTTTAACTTATTATACCTCCTAAAAATACAGTAAGAGTTTATTCTCCATATTATATCTTATGTTTCTTTTAAAGTCTAAAATTGGTAAATGCCGCTAAGTTTGGACAATACCAGAATTTTGAGTTTAGTTTCTTTCTTTTTTACCCTTAATTAAAATTACTACCCTTACTTTAAAAATTATTTACAAAAAAACTATAAACAAGTTTGTTAAAATGTTAATTTTCCGGGTTAGTGACGTATTAAACTATTAATTAAAATAGTTTTTTACATTGTAAAATATTGACTAATAGCCTTTTATGGTGATAAACCCAGGTCTCATCAATATGTTTAATAATAAATAAACTTGCATAAAATATTTTTTATTGCATTTAAAATGGGATTTCCTGTTGCTGACAAAGTCGCTTTTTGAATATATTTTTGGACACTTATCATAATAATATTAATCGGCTGATCCAGATAATAGATAATTATTGCAAGCTGTCTTATTAAGCTCGGGTATTATTAATACCGGCCTTATTTAAATAGTGCGTGTACCCATAATTTAGAGTTATTGCAAATCATGTTGACAGTACCATTAACCTAAAAAAAGGGAAAATTTTTTAATAGTTTTTCTTTATTGTTTTGTGTTTTTATAACACAATTATGGAAATATATTTAAAAAACCAAGGTTTTAAGTATTTTTACTTCTAAAAACTTATCGATCGGCAGCCGTTCGGTTCGACGAACAGTTCCGAAGTTAAAATAAGCCCAAAATAAGGCACGACCTATATCAGATGTCAAAATAAGGCCGGTAATATTAATGCCTGGCCTTATTTCACCGTGCAATAATTCTCTATTGACAAGACGACCACAAATCCTAAAATTATTACCCCTGCCTTAATTATCTAACCCTATGCTAACATTTTAATAATGGGTAAGCTTTACTGAGACCCCCGTATATTAAAGATAAATACCAATTGTTATCTATTTATGTAACCACGGTTTTTCACATTCGCCATGATAACTATTTACTAATTGGGTATAGTTTATATTACAGAACCAATATAATATAGAAAAAGACGATGTAAAAGAGTTTTAATTAGCATTTAACGTTGTTTAATAATAATGGATGCAATAAATATTTTTTACATTAGAGTTAAATACATTATTGTCAATTTACCAAATAGACATTCTTTATACAACATACTTGTATGTAAGAAATGTTAACCTCTAATTAGCAGATTATAATAAGAAACATCCTCTTCATTATACAAATATAAATAATTAAGGAACGCATTCTGAATGTTTACGATTGCAGCTTGCAATTAGAGAAAATTTATTTTAAAAAGTGGTTATAATTAATTGTTATTTGTTATAATTGATACTTATTGGATACTTTCAAATAAATGATATAAAAACATATTTATGTATGTACTGGTCTTGTTTGTCTAATGTGTACAGGCAGGTGACTTTTTGTAATACATTTTAACACAATATTTTAACAAATAAAGTGATTTTATATCATTAAAACGCGACCAAGATTCGACGAGCTTTCGACAGTATACAGTACGTACGCGTATATTTGTGTTTGAAGTGGCAACAAACGTACAGACAGGCGCGGCTCGTGAGTTTTTTTTTAGGTGGGTCAAAATCTTTCCGTACGTAATAATTCCTCGCTATACAACGTGGTACTTTTTTATCTTGTAAAACAATATATTTCTTTTATGGAGGGACTTTAATATAGTAATGTTTTTACTTCTGCCAAACAAAAGTGTACCTATACTATACAAATAACCATTGTAAAAGTCATAAAATACTAAATGAACATTTTTTTTAATTATACAAATGCAAACAGTTTTAATGGTATAATTTTATTTTATTTTTTTATATGCGGGTATATCTTACCAGACCCAGTTACAAAGTATATGTCTTTAAAGAAGGGTTCAATATGAGCAACGCGTTTTGGTTTATCGGCAGGCAATAGAATAACAAAACAAGCACTATTAGTCACGCTTGTTTACATGCTGGTATTTAGTTAGATTGTCTTTTTCCTCACATTGCCTATGTGTTATGTTGGAAAAAGTCGTCCATTTTTCTCAAAGAGACCTCTTAATATTATAAGTAAAAAGTATAAGACAAACTCGAAGATATGTGTTATGTTATTTAACTGAACCTGTATAATTATATCATATGACCAAACTTAATATAAAATACTACCTGGATAATTATCAAGGAGTTTTGGTCCTGGTATATTTCAACCTTATGAATTAATAACTTATTTAAATTAAACACTGTAAAAAAGCTTTTATTACAAATATGACAATCTGACCGTTAACTGATGAAATGGTTTGTTTAGTTGCTGCTAGGCGGCTTCGCTTTTTTAATCTTTTTCACATCTCACGAAGGCATATGCCCAAATACCAGAGTACCGTGGGTGTCGGGCTATTAGATGTTTAACCCATCGTTCCCCTGGCCCATCAACGTTGTCCAAGTACTGAAACATGCAGTTATGCATTTCACAGCACCTTTTAGACAACGCGGTAGTGCCACCACGGTCGTTATTTTTTTAAAAACTACTATCTAAATATGTATCCCCCGCTGGGAATCGAATCGGCGACCTCTGGCTTCGAAGATCAAAGTTCTGTCCACTGCGCCACGGGGAGACAATTTGCTATTCTATTTTGCGTATTCGTTCTTCTTCTTTTTGGCTTAATGCATCTTACATATTCAATTAGAAAATCAAATCATAAAATATATATTTTTCATTTTACCAATCACGGTAATACAACCAAAACTACACATTTGATTGGTTAAAAAACAGTGGTGTGGAATTTTCCTCTTAACTTTTGAATTGTTTGGTATTTTTCATTAAAATTCCACACCACTGTTTTTTGACCAACCAAATGTGTACTTTTGGTTGCATTACCATGACAACACAAGTATTTATTGGATTTTTTTTCTCCTGTCTGGGGTACCCTGAAGCGAATTATAGTGGAAATTTTTTGACATAATCGTTGAAATGCTTTAACATCATGTCTGTCATTCACATACATAATTAAAGAAAATGGTATTTTGTACCAGTTGTAGTATTTCAGGCATAACATAATATAAAATAATGTAAGGTTTTAAGACCCTAAATGACAATTTTATACAACTACAGTAAGTAAAATAATATCATTAGACTAAAGTACTAGACATAAGTATAAAGCAAACGAAAGCAAGTCTATGGGTCTAAAAAATTAAAATAAACCATTTTAACTGTAGTAATATAAGGTATATATAATATAAAAGAATAGATAATGATAAGCTCTAAAATAATCTATATTTGCAACTACAATTGGTAAAATGGAAAATATTTATTTTATAGTAAAATTTTAAAGCTCGTGTCAAAGTTACAAATATTAATTTAAAACAATATTATTTAACACAAACTTCGTGTGAAATTTTCTTACCCAATTCCACACGTGCTTAAAATATTCCGGGAAATATTAGTGGCCTTGAAAAATTTCCGGAAATAAATTTAGCACTAGTGGTATTACAAGTGAAAATTCAGACTTAAGGCATGCAGTGTATATTAAAAACCATATAAAAACGTATAGATGTTATCTAATGTTTAAATAATACACCGATTTTCGTTGAAACACCACTTTATTTCACAAAAATATGAAGAATCAATACAAAAAATGTCGACCGCCGATAATCAGGTCGATTCTCTAACTGCTAACAATATTCACGCCAACCAATATTTTTATCAACGTAAAACAGTCTATCTTTCATAACAGGCTAACACCGTTGTTTATTTAAAATACTGCTTTGGAAAAATGAAATTCAGGCAACTTGTTTATCCTAAAGACATTAGCTTATCAATGACTCTCTCAGTTGTCGCCGACGGTGACATCACCGATACGGCAGACGTGATACATTTAGAATTAATAAGAGGAAACAATAACAAAGGTTCTTAGATTATTATTTTAATATAGACCACACAATATTATTCTAACATAGATACCTCTTAAAATAATAATTAAAACAATTTCTTATTATAATTGCAAGGGAAAATATTTTTTTAACCCATAATTAAGTGTTTGTCCTTTGTTAGAAAGTGCTCCTATGAATCTTGCACCTTGAATGTTTTTATGCGATATGCAGATAGCTGCAATTAATTATTTGATACCCATTGTTTCAACATAATCCACATAATTAAAGGCAACCACATAACTTTTCAATGGATAAGGACAATGCACTATAATGCTCATATTAATTTTTAAATCTTTGACACAAACAACTTTAAAGCATGTTATCAATATAGAAATTAACACAGCCCCACAAAAAATTTGGTGGTCCAAAAGACTAGACCATGGTATCTTTGGGGTCACTGTATCCGAATCTTGTTGGTTTGACGGTCAATATCATTACAAAGTCAAATCACCAAAATACATCGAAAATAGACCACAAACGTGGTATCTCTGTGTTTGACCTACAAGGTCAAACCAACCCCAGATTTGGATTCAGTTACCCCAAAAACAAAAAGTACCATGGTCTGGTCTTCGGACCTTTAACTTTTTTACTTGTTGGGCTGTGATTGACCTTAAAATGACCTTGACCATGACGTGATAGGGTCAAACCGACCCCAGATACTATGGTCTAGTCTTTTGGACCACCAACTATTTTTTTGTGGGGCTTTGTTATCAAAAGTGTTTTATTTTTATAAAATCTTTAAAGCATAAAATATATTCTTTGATATACAGGGTGACCATTTAAAAACGAAACAGCTAATTTTGGGCTCTTCATAGTCTTCATGTCATTTAAATATATTTTAATGTATGATATAAAACTATCTGTAACAGCAAGCTACCATAAACTAAGGGGATATGATAAGAGATAATTGGTTTAAAAAATAAAATATCAATTATAATTCCTGGCGAGTGTGTAATTTAACTCTAATGTAAGTAGCTTGCTTTTACAGGTAATTGACTATTATATACTAAAAAATTTAAGTTTAAATTTTGACAAGCTGTCATTTAAACAAAAATAATAGCAAATACTTCAAACTTGGTAGTTGTTATCAGGATCGGGAGACCTTCAAAATAAGGTATTACTTGACTTCTCTTCCTATTAAAAATTTTGGTGTTTATTCTCACCCCTGTTTTTTTCCTGAAATCAAAAATCAACGTGTTCGACTGTTCTTCCTTGTATGACCTGGAGTGCCCAGAGTGTTTTCAAATGGCCACCATGTATACACTTTTTCTCAGGGCCTTTGGTTTACTAGTAACCATCAGTCAAATATGTATTAATAATATAGGGCGATTCTCTGTAAACTCGTAATCGGCTTGTTCCGACCGATGTTCCAAAAAAAATTAAAATATTTAAATAAAAATCATACATCAACTTCTAATTAAACTTTAATCCTAAAACTTTACGGGCCCATTATTTTTAGAACCATTACTGTTTATTTTTTTTTCTGGGGGTGATAGAACCTCTAAAAATACAGTCCCCTGGCGGTCGTAGGTTTACGAAAAAAAAATTGTTGAATGTACACACATTATACAGTTAATATATTATAAAGAAATCTATTTAAATTATATTTTTGTAAAACAACGGCCCATTACAAATGATATTATATTTGGAAAACACCTGTAAAGTTTGTTTCCTAAATTCTTAAACAGTCACTTGCCTGCATAATGAAAAAAACTATAATATTTACAAATGTTTTTTTAGTGAAATAAAACGCAAATTGTCGTAAAGTTTCAATGTTCCTTGAAACAGGACGTGGACAAATGTTAAAAATATTTATCAGGACAGCATTTATACGAGCTTACAGAGAAATGCCCGTATGATGATTTTTTTTTTGTTATTCTTAACATATTGTCACACCCTAAATTGGGATGTCACCAGGAACGTTGTTTAAAATATACATGAATTTTTATTTTTTTTTTTTGACAATATAATATGCAAAAGCCAAATTTAGTCCTTATAATGATATTGCCAAATTTAAAATTTAATTGAGTTAAAAATAACTACAGCCCTTCTTCTTAAATGCACTTTTTGGTTTTTTCAAAAATTCTTGGAAATAAAAGAAGCCGTCATTAAAAAGACGTTAGATTAACAATTAAATTGCGCACAACTTTCCTTATTTAACCTGCAATTTTTTAACTAGTAGTTTTCAATATCCCAATACATTTCCTATCAATCTTGAACACACTGTAAATTAAACAAAAATTAAAAAAGCAAAGAGAGACTTTATTTTAAAAATACTCAATTATTTATAGCACTTTTAAATATTTCCCTTGCTGTGTTTGTTCATTAATTAACAACTGACGGACTAGGGTAAAGCAAATGTGAATCGTAAGGGACGTGACTTAGTTTAAAATGCTCTTGGGCATATTCTGCAGTAATTTGTGATATCATACTTGAATTCGTAAAACATGTTAGAGTTTTTGTATTTTTGCATCTTTTGCAGTGATGTAAATTAAACTTTCATTTTTTTTAGTTTAAAAATTATGTTTTTTTTTCCACATTGTTACTTTCAACATAAGACATTTAAAACACAGGTCTATATAAATTCTTTGTTATAAAACACTAATGGGCGTAAAATACATTTTTACGCCCTAGGGCAAAGAAGTATCAAAAACGTAAAATAGCAAATTAAATAATGCCCCATTTTTTTTTGGTAAAAAACAATTATTTACGTAATTAAACATATTATGTTAAAAGTATACTGATTACATTTTAAAACATTAGAAGCTGAAAATTTTTTTCTCCTAACGACAGAAAATGCTTGTAAATTAATTTCAGTCGTACAAAAAATATTGTTTGCACCTCTGGCGTAAAGCACTTTTACGTCCACAGCTGATTGTTGCCCTCGCGAAGATATATTCTTAATGATTTTTTATCATTGCGAAGTCTTTAAATCTACGTATAAATTTAACATCTAAAAACAATTATTTTTATCCATGGCAAGGGGGGACCGTTTCCCATCCCCCCTACTGCCGGTACCTGGCTACGCCAATGTTTTTTTCATCTAAATAGTTTTGCAAAAAAAAACAAAAATTTTAAATTTAAAGCTTTGAAAAGAATTAAATATTAAAGATAAAAATTTTACTCAATGGAACGTTTTGTACCAAATTTATTGCTTAATAAGATTAATTAACTTATGATATTTATTTTGGGTACACGCTAAATTAGATCGTTTTTCCTAAAACAAAATAAAAAAATATTCCTCAAAAAACTCCAAAAATTTAAAATAAGTAACTAGTGGCCCCAAGGAATTGGCCCACCGGACATTTTCTCGGTTTGCCGGTCGCCCAGTCTGACACTCTGACACTGCTTGTACCTGCATACAATGAATCCTATCTATTACTAAGTCAAAATAATAAGACATACAAGAATTACCTCTATCCAGTTACGTTCATCATCATGAATAGAAACGTCAGGCCTCATATATGAGTTACTTCAGGTGAGAAGAATATTACCTAGAAAAAAATAAAATTTTTAGATATACTAATTTTTCTTGTTTTTGAAATAAATAAGTAGACTCTTTATTTTATTAAAACGCACTGTTTAAAGAGCCGCCGGCGGTTTTACTCAATTATAAGAAAAACTACCGTCCGGCGGTTTTGCTTATAAAAACTATTGAGAACCGCCGAATAATAGTTAAAGTTAACCTAACTTTAATAATTATTGGTTTTGTCGTTTATTATTATTTTTATTATTGGTCAACAAACAAAAATAAAACTGGGAGACACGTTTGACACCTACGAAGATTCTTTCGAAGCTCTTCGTAAGTTAAAAAAATATGTAGGTATGTACCTACATCTTTTAGGAAAAGAAAACCAGAAGTATTTTAGCGGCAAAAAAACTGATCGTTTCATGGAAAAAAGGATTACCAATTAAGGTATGCATGTAGTGAGGGTGGAACAAACTTTAAAAGTTTTAAGGAAAGGAAAAAAAGTTACAAGATAAATATCATTAACACGGCTAATTTTTTTAAGCATATTATCAAGGTTAAAAAATTGTATTTAAGTTCCCCGATAGCTACAGGGTTACGAGTGTCGACTCGTAAGCCACAGGTTCCGAGTTCGATTTTGGATGGAGGTAAATAATTTTTTTATATTTTTTTCGTAATAACTTTTTATACATTTTTATTTTTTATTGTTCATAATTTAATTTTCAGACAAATAATTTTTTGGCAATCCAGCCACGAAACGTTAAGATAATATTATATATATAAATATAATAGTGGTTTTATTTGCCTGTCCCCATCCCGCTATACCACCTTAATTTGTTTTTCCAAGGGGTGCTTTTAACTAAACTACAATTTTAAACAATAATTAAACCACAAAAAACTAAACGCTACGGCACACAGAATAAATAACAATTGGGGTTAGATTAACTTTGACTATTTTTCGGCGGTCTTAATAGTTTTTATAAGCAAAACCGCCGAGAGGTGGCTTCTATCAGTAAAATAGGTAAAAACCACCGTGAAATCTCCCTAATGGTTGACTTTTTGATTACGTTTGTACAACAATCTACACTAAAATTTTTTGCTTTGTTTTGAAATACCCTGTATACAAATTTGTACATGTATCCTGGTGGTCGCTATAAATTATTTTTTTATGACGCCCTTTTAAAAGATCCTTTTCGATTAACAAACACTGGATTTTTTTTAATTCAAGGCAACGCGGGCCCCTGGAAGATTTAAGTTAATTTTTGAGAATAATTATTAGGGTAGTCGTTAAAAGTTAATTTTTTGCGACACCACCTAAAAAGCTTTTTTATTTTTTTAAATTTAAAACAACACGTGTCTCTGGACGATCTAATTTAATTTTTAAGTATAATCAATGGTTATACCTAAAACTAGAGGCGCGTATGGTTTCAAAATAAAAAAAACAAATTTCTAGTGTTTTTTCATCGAAAGAAAGCTTTTTACGGGGCATCGCCAAAAAATACTTATAGGCGGTTCGGGGTCGGGGACGCAAAGAAGGGCACTCCACGAAGAAAAGTTGGCAAGACTGGGTAAAATCAAAGCTGATGATCAATCCAGTGGCGGCTAGAATGTGCGCATTTCATTTTGCATTTTTTTGGAAGTGATATTTGTTGAAAGATGTAATTTCAAATGTTTTTTATTTAAAGTAAAAGAATTTTGCAACTTAATAATAATAAAAACTGTTGTGTAAATGGTTGCTCTACTAATAAAATAAACTGTATATCTTCGGCACTGAACAACATGGACGAAAAATGGGAGATGTGACGTCATAACACGTCAAAGCAATATGGCTGAATGTCGCGACCCTACAAGGCAGAGCTGCCGAAATCTTCGCAGTCAGTAACTCTCTTATCAACCTTAGTATGGAACCCACCTACTTTCCTAGGGTCTCAAATTATAGTTCTAACCCCTAGATCTCTTTGTTAGTACTAACTCCAAACTCTATCAAGCATCTGTCATAGCTCCCCTAGGTCGCTCAGATAATGGCTTAGTTACTATATTTTACCCTGCACATGCTGAGGTAAATGAATGCATGCCACCACGCACCGTATGGCACTACAACTCAGCCGACTGGGATGGCCTGAAGGACTTCTTCGCCACTTACCCCTGGGATTCCATCTGCTTTTGTTCTCGATCCTTCTGATATTTGCAATTAACTAAATGAGATAAATTCAATTGGGCATTGAAACCTATATTCTACAAACCATCCAATAACAAATCTTGGTTTTCCAAATCTTGTGATAAAGCTAGAATTTTAAAAGTTCAGGCTCACAAGATTCTAGTCCATAAAACTGACAGGCCAGCATTGAGGCAAGAAACTACTACAATCAAACAATTTCTGAAGCCAAAGACTCCTTTGACAATGGTATTAAAAACAACGTTCTTTCTTGCTCAAATGGTAGCAAATTTTTCTGGTCCTTTGCGAGAAACATAGGTTGGAATTTTTGTACCAGTTCTTTTCCACCACTAACTTTGGAAGATGAAATTATTTTTACCGCTAAAGAAAGAGCAGAATATTTGCTAAACAATTTGCTGCCAATTCAACCCTTGACCCTTCCGTAAATCATCCAATTCCAGCTATTATTCCCCATAAAATGCCCGATATAATTTTTAAGGTAAAACACATTAAGCATTTCCTTTATTCTCTTATCAACCAAGAAATCGTCTAGGCTGAATGGCATACCAGCAGTCGTTTTAAAAAAATGTGCTCCAAAACTTGCACCAATCTTAACTCGGCTCTTTCAAATTTCTTACGACACCGGTATCTTTTCGGGGAGCTAGAAAGCTGCACGTGTTCAACCTATTCCCAAGAAAGAATCTAAATCTCTTCTATCTAACTATAGACCAATTTCAATTCTCTCAGTTCTTTGTAAAGTAATGGAAACATTTATTAATTCTTTAGTATTTAGAAAAACAGAACAGCATGGATTTCGACACAAAATATCAACAGCAGATCTTCTTTCCTTCGTATTACACTGCTGGAATAAGTCTCTTGAGTTTTTAGGTGAGTCCCAGATCGTTGCTCTTGATATATCCAAAGTTTTTGACCAGGTCTGGCATGCCGCACTTCTTAATAAACTTCCCTCCTATGGTCTTTCAACTAAACTCTGTACTTGGCTCTCTAGTTATCTATCTGATTGACGTATATCAGTTATTGTGGACGGCCATTCTTCAAGCTTTCACCAAGTAAATGCTAGAGTCCCTCAGGGCTCAGTTCTGTCACCAACATTGTTTCTTCTTCACATCAACGACCTCTCGTCCACAACTAATTCCATTCATAGTTTCGCCGACGATAGTACTCTTCACTCCAGTTTTCAGGTTCTTGAACCCATCACTAAACCTGATTTGGAAAACAAAGGTAGTACGATGCAGATATCTCTTTCGCAGGATCTTAAATTAGTATTGGATTGGGGCGCCAAAAATCTCGTCCATTTTAATGCATCCAAAACACAATCATGTTCCTTGTCGCGAAAAGAGTCATCAGATACTCATTCTCTACTAATGAGCGGCCAAGTTTTACAAAGCAAAGACACCTTTAATCTTGTGGGCGTAACATTTAAAAATAATCTTAACTGGCATAAACACGTTGTATCTATAGCCACGGCAGCTTTAAAAAGCTTGGATTTCTCTTTCGAGCCAAAAAGTATTTTTTCCTTTCTAATTTATACACTTTATATGTCTCCCAAATCCGACCTCCCTTGGAATATTGTTCTCATAGCTGGGGCGTGGCGTCCCCCACAACCCTAAGCATTCTTGATTCCATCGAAAGAAGAGCTATTTGTCTCATTAATGATCCTTTACTTACAGAAAGGCTTTCCTCTCTTGCCCATCGTCGGACTGGGGGATTTATCGCTTTTTATTGGTACATCCATGGCTTCTGCTCTAAAGAATTGTCCAGAATAGTTCCTCCACTCAGGGTTCCCACCAGAGAAACTCGTGGAGCCGCGCGTATGCATTCCTATACGGTCCAACTGGACAGGCCCCGAACTTTCCACTTTGTTTGTTCTTTTATCCCTAGAGTTTCTAGAATATGGAACCTGCTGCCCGCGGAGGTCTTTCCTTCCCCCAAATCTTCAAGTATTTAAGTCCCGTGTCAACAAACTTCCTCTTACCTCGCTTAAGACACCTACGGTAAGTTAAAATTTAGGCTTTTAGCCTTCGTGGTTGAGTCCAAAGATAAAAAACAAATTAAAAAAATAAAAAATAACCAAATAAATCCCTATAAAAAAAAATAACTTGTTTTATGACTTCGTAAATTAATTGTCTTTTTTATTGTAGTCTGACATTTATTTATTTTTTACTGTCAGCAATAAATAAAATTATAGTTAAACGGATCCCATTTAAAAATTGCCAACTAAAAAACAAACTTGGTAAAATATACCTGGGTCAATCAAGTTTTATTTGTCCAAGTGCAAAATCACTCTGTCCCTGGTAAAGAATATAAAATATACATACAGGTTAAGCTAAATAACATAACACATAGGCAATGTGAAGAAAAGAGACAATCTAACTGAAACCCGGCATGTAAACATGCGTGACTAATACTGCTTGTTTTGTTACTCTATTACTCGCCGATGTGCCAAAACTACTTGCTTAAGTAGGTTCTATTAGTCACTTTTTTAATATTTTTTAATAATTTTAATTAAAAGAAATTCCTAACTAATTTATTTATTTATTTTTATCATATAATTTATTAATAACTGATAATATTTTGTTTTCATTTATGGCTTATTTGCTAGTTCTTTAGGTTATTCAAAGTGATGTGTCACAAACCCTGTACAAATAACGGAATTAAATGGGGTTACTCGTTTTAACTGGAATACACTAGGGATGCGACGAAGCTAAACATCGATGTTGAACATCGATGGCGACATCAAAAGCTCACTTTCGATGTCAATGATACATGTAGCATCCATGTTTCTTAAACATCGATGATCCATGGACCAATAATAAAAATTGAAAATAAATAATAATAGTACCAAAAACTTTTAAACCAAATATTTTAATGTTCTTCCTTCACGCATAATCTGATTCTCAATACAATTTCCTAACCCATTATGGTCACCTCACCGATTGCGGCAAAAAAAACAAATTCAACAATAGACAATAAAACTCAAATGACTTTGCAGCCATTTTTACAGTAGCGTATCGCAAAACACCAAAGAAACTGTTAAATAGCAACAAACCATTACCTTTCAACCATTCAGCCTTAGCACAAAAATATTAATACATTGTTCTGTCCATTTTTTTTATGTTTTTTCTTTTGCTCTTACTTGGCAATTATAAGTTATTTTAGTACTTTTTCCACCCTTAGGGTTTATAAACTTTATGTATTAGCTTGGTAGAAATCTTTAAATTGGTAAAAATTCCATGCATATACCTAATTTTGAATTATAGCGAGCAGCAGCAAATTATAACTTATAAATTGTTTAAAAATATGCCCATGTTAGAACCAAAAATCGATGTTTTTGATTAGATCATCGATTAGCTTATCATCGATGTCTTGTTACTATCGATGAACTTCGCGCATCCTTAAAATTCAGTGTATCTGCTATAATAAATTAAAAATTACTTTTTTTCTTCAAAAGCGAGCTTAGGCGTTAAAATTGTTTTAATACTACTGATGGTTTATCGTTAATTCTTATTGGAGTAATAGTAGGTGGTCCATTACCATACTTGTAGTCATGCCATCTTACATCAATATAAGAGCATAAGTGCTATTCAGCGTCAGACGTTAAGAATATCTTTATTACAGATCCAGCCATTTCACACATACCCATATAGCGAAAATGCGTTTCTCGACTCTCCGAAACTGCAGGAGATATACATCTTGAAAGAATTACGTCTTGTTTATTATGTTTGGTGTAAAACTTAAACTTGAAAAACCTAAATTGACTTATTGAAGACCTAACAAAGGAGTTGTCGCAGAATTTCGTTTATAGTGTTATGGAAAAGTTTTTCGTTTTTATGCAGTTTTATCTAAGTAAAAATGTGTATTAGGATTGTAGTTAATTTTTTTATGCGACGCCCAATAACAAGCTTCCTTTTGATGAAAAAACACTCGATTTATTTTTAATTAAAAAAAACACGTGCCTTTAGATCTAGGTATAATTACATACTCAAAAATTAACTCTTCGTCTAGAGGCACGTGTTGTTTTGAACTTAAAAATGTGAAGAAAAAACAAAGTTGTCGCCAGTAGGTACTGACACCTAAGGCACTTACTTAGTTACTTAGAAGATACACTGTACTGTAGAAGCAACCCTTAACGCCGAACTGGATAACATCAAAACGGATCTGCCACAGAATGGCTACATCGAGAAGTCCATAAATAAAATTATTGAGAAATGTAATGTGAAACCATTAGAGCGACAACCCGAGCAAGATACACTCTCTCTCTCTCTCTAAACCATTCCATATATTAAAGAAACATCGGAAAAAATTAGAAGAATAGCCAGACAATATGGAATGAAAACAGTTTTCTACTCCGGAACAACTCTTAGAAGTATTCTGACGAAAACGAATCCTAAAACATCTAAACCGGAAAAAGAGTGTACCTACCAGGTATCTTGTGAATGTGGGAAGTAGTACATTGGTGAAACAAAACGTCCGCTACGTGTGAGAAATATGAAACATAAGCATCATACTCAGAACGGCGAAACATCTAAATCTGAAATCCCTGACGAAGCTTGGGCTAAAGAACATGTTATTAAGTGGTCAGAAGCACGGGTTGTTCACAGGGAACCTCACTGAAGAAAGCGCAAATTTAAAGAAGCAGTCTTCATCAAAAACAACCAAAATATTTTGAGTAAACCAAGTGTGGAGATACCCACTATTTGGAAACCATTCCTATGCTGTACCAATGCTGGCGTTCTAGGTGAACAACTTCACGCTTGATCACACCCAACTCAGAAATAGGTTGATGGTCTACCATACTATATAAACTTAGTAGCTTTAGGAATTAGTATTAGTTTACACTTGAAACCAGACAGAAATTGGACTGCCCGAAAAGTTGTGAAAATAGTTAAAATAAAAATAAAGACAATGTCAAAAGCTTTTCTTCGTAACTACCAAAATAAGTACTTATTTTTTAGTGTGTGTATGTGTCACTTTGTTAAAATAACGATGACATGTCTTTATACCCAGATGAAAGCATACTCAAATAAAATATTATTATTGTAAATTAATAATGCGGTGGGTGGGATAATTGCCGATGTTTCTTGAAATGATGGAAAATTTTAGATAGATGCAATCTCCATCTAATCTTTACTCGCTATTTTTCAACACACTAAAACCCAATTGAACGTCTTGAGCTGGCACGACGTGCAAAATTTTACAGACCAAGTCTATACCACCTACAAAACATATAAAATGTACCATAACCATACCATAAACTTTTTTAAAACTCCTTTCTTCCTTACATTTTTCCGCTCAAGTTCGTCTAGGTTCTTATGGCTTGAATTTACTATTACGGCTTTAAATTATTCTAATTTTCTTACAAATACTTACAAAAGTAAACATTCTATAAGTTGTTAAAATGGAGTTTTCTAGGAGTTCAAAACAAGAATTAATCGTATAAGATTTTATGAGGACATTTTAGTGAGATCCATTGCAAAAACTCTTAATAACTCGCATCCTAATGGGTGGTTTAAATAAAAGAGAGTAGCCAATATTTCGTGTTAAATAATGTTTTTCCCTATTGATTCGGATAGCTTACATCACTTATACTCTGTAGGTAGGTGATATTTCGTTTTGGTTGCGTAATAATAATAAACCTCTTTAAACCAATAGAAAAACGTCATGTAGACCAAAGTCGGTCTATGGTAGTCAGTTTTTGAAGAGCCCAGCCAATCCTTATTATGGACATTAAACTCGCCAACCACGATTACCTTAGCCGATGGAAACTGAGAAATTATGTATTATCTTTGTTGAAAGAAAGTCAAAGAATTCGACATAGGAATTATTAGATGGGGACCGATACAAACAGCAGATAAATTAAGTTAAAGACCTAAGGGAAAGTTTGAGCCAAAGGATATCGGGCCTACCCGATTCAAGATTGGAAATTCGGGCACAAGCCAGATTGTTGCGGACGTAAACACATACGCCACCATGTGGGCAAAAAGACGAAGTAAGTTCGTAGCCTGGGAAGAGAAGGTGGCTGGTTGAAGATTTAGAACTTATTTGAGTTTCCGTTAGAAACAGTATGTAAAGCTTAGGTGATGGTGAAGGAAGTTTATATTGGTGTTAGGCTCACATATATTTGCAAATGAAATCAAGCTTCTCGATGAAGGCCTCCCGGATGCACCCCTCGCCCGGAGATCCGAATGGAGGGGTATTTTACCTCCGGAACATTTTACTTCTGGGTGTGCCGCCATTATTTGTACATGGTTTTGGGGGTAAAAAAAAGAAAAGAATTAAAAGGAAGAAGGAAAACTGACTCACACACCCAGAACCCGAAACGTCCGTTAAGACTTCACGGGTCATTTAAAGGGTGAGTAGGGTGGTACCTCCTCAGGCAAGGAAAGCTCCTCTACCACCTACCATTTATTTAGGTATTTTCGTATATCTATGTTTGTTTTAGAATATTTAGATATTTAGAAGTATAGTTACTATTAAATTTATGTTAGTATGCAAATGTATGTATCCAAACACTTCTCAAAAAGGCATTATTTTAGAACATTGTCCCCTTATTTATTATCCATGATCTTAAGTGGGGACCGCTTCGGTCCTGGTCCTGGGGTAATATAATTTAATAATAATACAACAATTAATTTCTGATAAATAAACTCTGCCTTAAACCACTAATTACTTCAAATAAACATTCAAATGTATTTAAAAACCTCTAAGCGGTTGTGCCTTTAAGAATGTAAACATAACAAGCCTTAAAACAACGTTTTAATTTGACCCCAAAATAAACTGCAAAATGTTTACACTGCGACAAAAAACAACCTTAAAATGTTGGGGTCATGTCACAGTAAATAGCACATACTTGGAAAATAAAACAGTGTTTTAATGCCCGAAAGCGACTTTTTGGAATAAACGTAATGAAAGTTTTATGTTAAGCTTAACCTAAATTTAATATACCAGTTGTCTTTTTTTTAATTCTAGATGGTGTCTCTAAAAGGTCTGTACAAAATGCTTTCACAAACTTTTTTAAAAATAGTGATTTAACGCAATTAACCTTAGTCCAAAAGTTAATCATTTGCAAAAAAACAGAGTGTCAAAGTTTTTAATTGTTTATTGTTTTAAATATATATTTTAAAAACAGGGTTTTTAACGTTATTTTAACCCATCTTGATCGCAAATGACTTTAAAACAAATAAAGATATCAAAATGCCATTTTCGCAGTAAGCCTTAGATTTTATTATTATATCCTCGCATTTGGTTGAAACATTTTGTTAACACAAAAAGCAAATGAACGATTTTCCGATAAAGGGCAAATTCTTATTTTAAGTGGAACATGTGTGTATCTTTTCTACAATTTTAAAATTTAATTTTTTCTCTTTAAAAATAATGGAATTATTGATCTTGAGAGTATTTTATGACAGTGAAAATTTGCTACTTACAAGATTACAGAAAAAATTGCAACAAAGCTATACA
Organism: Listronotus bonariensis; assembly: GCA_014170235.1. Taxonomy (NCBI): domain Eukaryota; kingdom Metazoa; phylum Arthropoda; class Insecta; order Coleoptera; family Curculionidae; genus Listronotus; species Listronotus bonariensis. The sequence continues at coordinate 77,727 of JACEGR010000762.1, forward strand.
CTATTTACTTAATTGCAGTTAGACTACATTAGTTACTATTTTAAAAACTTTTGGCAATATTAAGAAAAACTTATAGCTTTATTGTCCTTTTTATTGTTTTGTAGCTTTGTATGTAACAATTTTTTATTGTTAAATAATGCATTTACATGCCATTCAGTAAAAATTTTAGAAACGAATAAATACAATATTTTTGGAAATCCCAGGGATTATGTAACATGTTTTAAGGAGAAGGGTTGACTTTTAACATTGCAGAAAACATACATGGTGTTTCATTTAATATAACATAGTTGCCCTATATCAAAAAATCAGCCATTTTGTTTTTATGTTAACGGAATGTTGCAACCCAAATGAAAGAATTAATTTAAAAAACTCTTAAAAAAATCTGAGGCTTTCTGCAAAAACTGCATTTTGATATCGTTATCTGTTTTTAAGTTATGCGCAATCAAAATGGGTCAAAATTAAGTGAAAACCTTGTATCAAAAAATATATTTAAGAATAACTAAAATTAAAACAAAAACTTTGACACTCTGTTTTTTTTTGCAAACGATTAAGTTTTGGACTAAGGTAAAATGCGTTAAATTGGTATTTCTTGATAAAAAGAGTTTGTAATAGCATTTTGTACAGACCTTTAAGGACACCATGTAAAATGTTAAAAAACAATCGGAAATAATAAATTAAGGTTAAGCCTTACATAAAACTTTAATTACTTCTATTCCAAAAAGTCGCTTCAGGGCATTAAAATACTGTTTGATTTTTTAGTTTTCTCCGCTATTTACTGTAATATAACTAGGGATGTCAAATTTTTAAAAACTTTGATATATCGATATCGATGAATATCGTTTTGGATAATATCGATTATCCGATATATCAAAGAACAATATAACGATATTTGAGAGAGAAAAAATTTCGATACTTAAATTATCTTATATTACATATTTTTGTATTTTTTTCTTAAGTGGTAGTGGGTAAATAAATAAGGCTTAATAGTAAAAATTACCTTAATACTATAATTTTTTTACTTTACTGGACAACATTTTTACCATTTTTAAAAATTTAAGTAAAAAACAAAATATTGCTTTTTCATTTTGTCTAATTTACCACAAATATCAAAAATATTCAATATCTATAGATCTATATATTAAGAACTTTATTATTTATGACGATTATCGATATTTGATTTCTGATATATCGATATTTGAAAATCATCGATATATCCTTGCCATCCCTAGATGTGACCCCACCATTCTGAGGTTAAATTAAAATTCAAGACTTTTTGCGAAAACGACAATTTAAATCTTTATTATTTGTTCTAAAGTTATTTGCAAATAAAATGGTTCAAAATATAGTCGGACACTCTTTAATTAATTATGTTTTTACAAAATTCGATTTCAAATGGGTTTTTAGAATAATGATTCTGGGAGCCACCTGCAGTTCTTGCTTAAGTTCAAAATGCCATAGCTCGCGCTCGGTATAATATGACCTTAGTCAAAAGTTTTTTTATTCCTTTGCATTTTTTGCACAAAAAGTTATATTTGGTATATATCGCTACAAGCAACCGTTTTTGTAATTTTTCATATTATAGTTTTATTTCATATAAAAATTAAATGAAATAAAAACCTAAATACCTTATATCACTCCAACAATCAATTTTTTAAGTAAGGAAGATTGCATTAGATTAATCAGTTTTAGTCCAAGGAATTTGTGCTGGCCTTTTGGACATTTAAAGAAATCCGAGTGGCCTAGATAAAGGGTGGTGTTTCGTGATTTCAATAAAATTTTTGTAAGGAATAGGTTTCATGGTGAAAATACCTTATCACTGGACACAAATACTAAATAAATATACATTTTTGAAAAATATTTAATAATAAATATACATATGTGCGGTTATGTGACATATAACCTCACTTTCAAAGAGATGAAAAACAGTAGTCGCTATGCTGAAATCGACGTTGTACATTAAAAAGTTATCTTGACCGAAGTCATCTATAAAGTACCTTGTAAATAGAAGTAGTATTTTATAGCCAATAGGGTGCTTAGTATATTTTATATTTATCTAAATTTAAAATAAGTTTCAATTGCTGCAAAAGCTGACTGTCCATGAAAGCGGTTTTCCGCTCGCTGATGATAATTCACCGTTGTGATTGGCGGGAAAAGCATTTTAAATTTGCACTAACCAATCACAACGCTGAATTATCATCCGCAAGCGGAAAACCGCTCTCATGGACAGCCGGCTTTAGGATAGTTTTTTGATCTATCGACACGCTATCGATATTCAGTACATATGTTTAATGGGTTGCCTATTATTAAACGCGTTTCTTATTCCCATTAAATAAAAAGGCTATAACCTAATAAGCCCTCAAATATAAATAACTATAATATCAATTAAATTTGTAAAAAAATATATTTGTTAGCACTGATAAGTTAAGACTTTAATTTTGTTAAAAATATACTGTAAATATATTTTTTTACACTAAATTTAAGCACCTGTCATTCTACTTTTCAACACTAGTGTTAAAAAGTAGATTTCAACACGCGTGTGATATTATTCGTTTTCTAAATAATAAGGGAGTGCGTTTTATGTCATATTCGTGTGTGGTCGTGGGAAAAGGTCTTTATAAGGCTCCAAATAATTCGATAGCTTCTTTCCGTCGCCGACTTCTCGGCTCCCGCTAATATACAACGAGAGTAAGGCACTTGGCACATGGGTCGGTAAAACAGAGACCGCGATTTTTACAGCCTTCGACAGCACGTATGCATATATCAGCAATCAGTGTCCTTTGGCACACAAATGCAATACAAAACCGTTTTGTATTTTGTTTACAGTGAGTGATGCATGTTCTGATTGTATCTGATTGTTACACGGGAAAATAAGTGTTACGTTAAAATTTTTGGACCAAATATGGATTTATGTAATATTAGATTTGTAGAGAAAGTTAAAAAACTTGGAATGAAACAGCAAAAGAAGTCAACCTGTCAGGGAAGAAAAAATTTTATTTCTTGTCTTTAAAATGATGTGTAGAAGGATTTAGCCTTTTCTGTACTTGTCTTCAAAGGCTCTCTTTAATATGGTGGGATAATCCAATGTTTTTGCCCCATCGCAATAGGGCTCGGGAAAATCGACGCTCTCCAATTGACATAGTATTTTATTGGCTAAGAATATATTAAACATTGACCGTATGCTCGTCTCTGCACGGTTGCCGTCACTTCAAAAACGAATATACGAGTACATTCTGTCATAAGCTTGTCGAATCTCGGTCTGGTCGCTGTTTCAGTGTGGAGTGCTTTACTTTCGTTTTTCTCTGTTGAGGGTGTTGATCGTGAAGTCGACTAGACATATTGGTTCGCATTATCTGGATTTTTTTCAAATGTCCGTAATAACAAGTCCTTGTAAACATTGTTCAGATCTAAAACTCCTAACGATTGGTCTGGTAGAAAAACTTGGCTCGACTTTGTCGCATCATTACGCGACGCTGCAACGCTCTAGGGCATCGCAACGTACAATTTGGAAAGCCCCAGATTAAAAAATAAACCAATTTCATATGTATTTAACTTTTTGGCCATAACTGTATAATCGTCCACTAGTAATAAGTTCCTCCCAATGTTATAACTTTATTTTATTATCACATAAATTAAAGTTTTAAAAAGTTCTCATAACTGACTTGTATAATTTTGTGTGGCCCTTGTCTTTGTAACACGACTTATACTACACATAAAAATGAAGACGCTATATCAATAAATGGTGTATCGTTAAAATGCTAATAGGTTGAAGCTTTTCAAAGGTCAACCATAAATAACACATCAAATGGCAATAAAAATATAGGTTTTAAGTTTTTATTTATTATGACATTAAGTCCTTATTAAACAGCCAGCGTCATAAAAATATTTTTAAATAATCTCGTACTAATTCCAAAATTATGCGCCAAGTTAATCTATACTGACGCCTATACGGGTTAGTCCATATAACTTTAAATAGGCAATAAATCTGAAAATGACATATGGTCATGACCATTGGTACTAATGATTTTATTTGTAACCTGTTATCTTCATTATTAAAAACACTTTTCAGACGTCTTTACATAACTTACTATTTGGGTATACAGGGTCGTTCAAATTAGGTGTCCGTCATTGGTACTGTCGTTATTACTTAAAATACGAAATAGATTAAATTAGCAAACCGGTAGTATTCTTAACACTTTCTAAGATTAAAGATTTAAAGTTTTACAGCAAAATAACCTTTTTAAAAAAACACCCTGTATATTTTATCCCCAATTAAAAGATTTCTGCAAATCCTTTAAAAAAAGGTCCATATATTTTATGATATATCCAATTTTCCTAGCCCAGTTGGGGCAATTCTATAAGTAAAAAGACACTTTATGCACATGTTACATACTATATTTTTTTCACGACTTTTAAAAAATTTCCAAAATACCATTTTATACATGTTTTATTTATCTAGAGTTATTAATTTGAATTTTTGCAGCACAGCCATTATATTACAACAAAAAATCATAGCCTCCCAATTCTTCAAAAGACAATTATATTCTTTATAACTATGCTTTTATTATTTAATTATAGAAAACTGTATGTACTTATTTTGTGTAGAAATGTAGTGAAACAGTATAAATTCCTTTTTAATTTCTTAGTCATCTAAATTCATAAATTTTTAATAACTTCTATTACATTTATTTGCAAACTGTCAATTTTTAAAACTAGTGACACATGAACTAAAAGAAATAATGACGAAATCAAAGGTAACTTGACCGTTTGGTTCAGCTGATGTCGCGTTTACTGTTACATTGCATAAATTGATATTTAGATTTATTTTAGTAGGCATTAAAACAAAAAAAAACAAATTATTGTAGAATAGAAACTCTTTACTGAAGCTTTAATATACAATGTATAAAAAAGTTATTGCATTTTGAACATAAGCGAAGGACTGCAGGTGACTCCCTCCACATTTATGTTCGCCACCCTGAAAAACCCCTAATACTAATTTTAGAAAAAAGTTTTTATATTAAAAAGATATTTTAAAATAACTTAAATAAAACGAAAATTTTAACACCCTCTATATCGCAAACAATACACTTTTAAACTATGGCAAATTAGGTTAGATCGTTTTATTGTACAAACCTTTTAAAAATACCCCGTATTGTATACCCTCAATCATTTTGAGGGGCTAATTGACGTCTTGGGGGCCTAAGCTTCCCAAGCCCCCTAGTTGCGCCCCTGAATAAAGTAAATGTATAATAGTTTATTACAAATTTATAAGAATTATTTATGATACCGCTAAACTTGTAAAATGCAAAAAAGGCAAGACCGAGAAACGTTTTTCATTTTTACCATTTACCACACATTTAATAATTCATGAGAGAGTCCATGTGATTTATTTATTCCAAAAAAATGGGTATAGGAAATGTAGCACTTAGAGATTTGATAAGTTGCCTTTAATATACGGAGATACGTCCTTGTTGCAAATGCTGTATAAGAAAATGATTTATCGACGTATAAAATGAAATAAAACGCAGAGTTTTTCTTTTGCAGTAAAAATATTAAACTGTAAGTTAAGGATACTGATATAGAATTTATGTTAAAATAAAACTTTTTATGTAAAAAATATTTGATTTTTAATAGTATTTTTTTGGTAATTGTTTACAAACCGGACGCATCGCCGATTTTAATAAAATTTGGTAGGACAGGGTTTTTTGGGGTGCTGTTGACCAATCTTAGTAAATGCTACAACTAACTCATCCCAAAAAAAAAAAAGAAAAAACATGCAAAGCTCAAATTGCTGAAGTTTTTCTTTCCAAATATAAAAGTTACCGTTTTTTGACAGTCAAAGTCAAAAGAACTGCAGATTCCTGTCTGCATCATATAAAAGATTAACGAGCACTTAGTGGACAAACAAATAAAATAAGTAATTGAATAAAACCAAATGAGCTTTATTTTATTTTTACAGCCATAATTACCAGCAATAATGGCCTTTTTAATGTGGTCGCTCTTTAAAATGCACAATATTATGCGCAAAGCACTGGCAAGAAATTCTGAACCAGATTCTTTCTCAGAATAACATTTACGTCAGTGCTTTTTTCTATAATTATATTAATAATTTAATTAGATTACCAGTTAACTAATAAATAATCCATAACATAAAATAATAACAACTTTATTTTTATTTATCCGACATGTCATAATGACATTCTTATGAGTTTCAATTACAGTGTCAAAATAGCATACTTTATGGGATTAAATACTACTATAAATAATTATTTTAATAGAATATTTTGTCCTATAAATTAAGCTACATTTACACTGATAGTTTACTGACGAAAACTAAAAATTCTACAAAATAAAAACAAAAATCATCCAAATATAAAGTATTGTATGAAATTCGGGTCATAACCAATCATTATGGTACAGCTCTTTTAAAGACCTTTTAACCGGTGATACTAGTGATAATATACAGGGTGAAAAAAATGTTTTTTTTTTAATGAGGCACCCTGTATATTATATTACTATTAAAAAGAACTATTATCGCCAGTATTACCGTTTAAAAGATCTTTAAAAAGCTTTAAGAAAACACCACTTACGTACATCATACGTTATTTGTTTTAAAAATATATCCATCTAAATTAGCCACACCTTTCAGTTCGCCTGGCAGGTACTTGTGCTCATCGAAAACGCCTGTCAATTTTTTTTCAAAGCTTACTATAAATGAACTAAATCCTAGAAAAATTTAAAACTTGCAGCTTTAAGTTTTGTTTTTTAAACATTCAAAAGTATACAGGGTAATGATGTGCACGGCTGATGCCTGGCAGGTGATGATTTTCCTACTTAGTATGCTATGATTCATATCTATACAAATTTTCAGCCTTATAGGTCTAACGTTACTCGAAGGGTTTACTATCTCTCTAACTATAATATTGCCTATATATGCTTTATCTATTTAAAACCAAACTTGTTGCCTTTCCGACACAACGCCCAGGCGTTATATTTTTAAATGATAATTGTTACGTGAACTGAGTCTCAAAAGCATGTAAGAGTTAAAATATACTTTGAAAAGTCTGTCGAAAAAAGAAAGGGATCAATACAAGTTTAGCTGTTTCGCGGCCAACTAGAAAAACACACAAATTATTTAAAAATTATTTAGGTCCACAACTACATTACTTTTTTATTTAAAGTAATAATTTAATGCCATTACCAACTATGGTTCTATTTAAGACTACATTAAATATCGGAATCCAGCATTCTATAAAGAAGATAATTATTTACAAGTTTCATATTACACTTGTTTTTTTATATTACCCGAGCTACGAAGGAAAAATAATTTTTATAAAAAACGTTTTTTTTTTTAATATCTATCGTATGATTTTTTTGACGAAACAAAAAGGTATTTAAACAAAGCTCTAAAAACTACAATTTTTCCAATGTAACCATGTCTATAGCTGCAGCGGTTTTTAAGATGGCAGGAAGTGGTCGTCAAAATAAACTTGACAGGTATGTAAAAATATTTTGTACTAATTATAATCACTAATATGTCTTACTTCTGGTACTATTAAAAATTCAAATTAAGGGGCACAAAGTCGCAACACGGTTAATCGGCTGATAAAAATGGGTATCGAGATCAAAAATGTCGAGATATTTACAATATTTACAGAAATATACGATTTTTGCTTTACGTCTCGGCTTAAAGCAAAAATTAAAAATAGATATAGATACATTTCAGACAAGATATTAGGCATTATTGTTTAAAAACTTAAATAAAACAAAGCGTTGTTACCGGTTAACGTTCCGCGTAATTTTATGTAAAATTACAAAACGACGGCTCTTGAATATTTACACTTACACCGCATGGCAGTATATCTAACGGAATCAATTATGACAACCACCAAAACACTTAGCACTAATTTTAGATTAACTATTTTCGTATTTTTTTTTTTTAAATATATATAATAAACCGTAAAAATATTTAAAACTACGATATTAACAGCTATAAATACTTGACTATAAAATGTCATGTTCCACTATGTTAGTTTAAAATTGTTTAAGCAACGTTGCCAAGCCTTAATTCAAAAGGCCAATGTATTTGCATTGCCAAATAATTTCTCACCGAAGTTGTTGGAAAACCCTCGTATATAACAAGTTGTCTTTGCATGATGATGGGCACTACCTCGATTGTCTCACCTGTGTCTAAGACATGTTTAAATAACCCTGAAACTTCAAGTCGCTTTTACAATTTCTGATTTTAAAGATCTACAACGTATAGGTCGATTTAATAGCGCTAGCTTTTCTGATATAATTTTTAAGGTTTAATTTAAAGTTTTTCTTTTCCTTCTTCAACTTCAATTAATAATTAATTTTACAAACCAATGTATTTGCATTGCCAAATAATTTATCACTGAAGTTTTTGGAGAACCCTCATATATAACAAATTGTCTTTGCATGATGATGGGCACTACATCAATTGTCTCACCTGTCTAAGGCACTGTACCTAATTCCATCCCATTCATAAAGATATGTTTAAATAACCCTGAAACTGTAAGTCGCTTTTACAATTTCTGTTTTTAAAGATCTAGAACGTATAGGCCGATCTAATAGCGCCAACTTTTTGCTATAATTTTTTAGGTTTAATTCGAAGTTTTTTCACCCTGCTTTAACTGTAATTAATAATTTATTTTACATTGTCTACGATTTTTTTTAATCGGGTCAATGGGAAAGCTTCACCTTCCTTCAGGTAGTACAGAAAAAGACTGTTTGTTAAATACTTTACTGGTGTTTCTGAGATAATGTTAAAAACTCCAGTGGCCATTTAAATTTTAGTGCAATGCGATCAAAGAGGATAGACAAGGATAGAGGATCAATCGCCGTTTCGAAAAGTGGCACAATTTGAAGAAAGGGTCTGCGGGATGGCAGGGCATGCGCATACGCACTCCCAATGTCAAAATCGGCGGTATATTCAAAAACATTGATTTATTAAGTAAATATATATAAAACATTAATAAAAAGTGTAAAATGTGGTTTATACTGAAATTTATTAATATTTTAATGACTAAATATTGGTAATTTAGTGCTAATGGTGTATTAAAATCTATTTGGTAGAAGACTATTTTTTTCTTAGATTGGAATAGGTTAATGTGGAAAAATGTATAGGTATAAATTTTAGGGAAATGAGAACTGAAAATAAAGAATTATTTCTTGAAAACTAAACTTTTATTGTGAGATTACTTATTTAGCATAAAAAATGGTACTAAATGTAAAAGAAGTGTATAATTTTAAGAAATATATGAAAATAGCATGCTCAAACTTACCAACCAAAAAATTTTAGATTTATGTTGATCCTATTTAGTTGAAAGGTATTATAGTCTATAAGTTAATATTACCTACTTATACTAAGAAAAGCGTAGTAGGATTTCAGTTTCCATAGGCCACTGTGCTTGGTCCATTTTATTCGATATCTACATACTTGTTTTTTTAGGTATAAGGAAGCAGATAAGATTGTAGGTTTTAATTAACAATGAAAATTTAAGTTTCCACATTACTGGATACTTATTTTGAAATAAAATACTTTTGTAAAAGAAGCTCAAAAATGCTCGTTATTGCAGAAAAAAATCCTAATCCTAAACATCTTTTTTCCAAAAATTTTCAATATTGATAAGTGTACTTTCCTCTTAACATAAATTTATATTTTTTAAGATATTTCATATACCTACCACTGAAAACAATTAATATCGAATGGTTACATTTTTTCATAAAATTAATAAAAAGTTTGCCTTATGGTACGAACTTAAGTAGACACACTCTATATCTTGGTTTGTACCTTAACTGGGTCAGTTATTAAGTTTTTAGGCTTTAGGCCTTTTTATTTTTTCGCTTTAGTATAATTTTTATCACTATTAATACTTTTTAAACTGATCATTTGTCTGACTTTTACAGTTCAAGCAAATTTTTTAAATAGAGAGTGACGCACACAGAAATTCTCTATTGGTTCATTGTGCTTTTACCTCCAGCAAGATATTCATTAAATATATTTTACGGATGTATATAAAATATTAATGTATATAATGTTTTGTTACATAAATAAATCCTAGATAGTTAAAGTGTTAATTTGTTTTTATTCAAAAAAAAATAACGTAAATAATTTAAAAAATAATTTATTAAAAAACCCATAAATTTCCACAAATTTTGTTCCAATAATTTATATCTATAACACAGGTCACACGTAAAATCAAACCGAATAAAACACAAAACAAATATACAGCCACAACAATCACAAAACATCAGCCATATTGAACATGTGAAAGTCAAGAGTTTTGACATTTATAACAGCCAATAGCAAGCCGGAAAAACAACCTCCCATGCGCATGACGAGTAATCCCGCTGTGTTAAGTTAACCATCAAACCGGTGAAAGTTCGCAAGATATTTGGCTGATAGTATTGATTCAGACACAAAAATGTTACGTAAAAAGTGCGTACTGAAACAAAAAATTCTAAATAAATCCATACTTTTAACGAAGCACGTCCTTTTTACCAACGTTAAGCAAGAATAAAATAAAACTTTGACGAGCTCTTTTGGTCGCTGAACACAATCACCAGTCGCAGGTGTGTGCCATTTCTTAATTGGTGGGGGTAAATCAACTGTTCCTCTCCCTTCTCCATGCTCCTTGAATGCGATTGCAAAAACCTCCATTTCTATTTCCGTCATTAAAATCTGAGCCAAATTTTCGCGTCGAAATTATTTCGTGGGGTGACGTCATAAATGTCACTTAAGTATTGATATTATTTTGAAGCCTTTTTAGGGGAACATTAAAAAAATAAGTAGTCTTTCATTGTTATATGTAATCTTACGGTGGTTTTTGTTGTTACAATAAAATGGAAACATGGGAGAAGCTGATGTAACAGTACAGCATCCATAGTAAACGACTTTTAATTGTGAGTAACGTCATGAAATTAAATAATTTAAAAAGCATTTTTATTTTCGCGACTTTATAAGCTGTGACCTAATTATTGAAATCGGTTTTAAATAATTTAGAAGTCTTTTATGCCGAAAATATGACTTCGATTTGATCATCATAAAAAGACCACCCGCATCACATCATATGATTAAAAAAATAAAATAAAAGCTCCTGTAGTTGTAAGTTTTAGATCAACTGTCATATAATTTTAGTGTCATGTTTAGGTATAGCCCCTTCTACAGGGTGCTTCACAACTTATCTGACAAACATTAAAGGCTAATTCTACACTAAAAATATTTAAAAATACTTTATATAAAAAAATTGTACTTTTTGAGATATTTTAAAAAATTTGAGGAACCCCTTCTATGCATTAAAACACATTTTTTGGCATACAAGCAAAAATTAATTATTACCAGTGTCGCTCATGAGGGATTTAAGGTAGATATTTTTAGTTAAAAAATGGTACGCCACTGCATTTTTAAAATAAAAATTATTTTTAAAATCCCTATAAGTTTGAAACACATTTGAACTCTTGACTTTTTTTATTTGATGTACGGTTTTCACGTAAATAAATAAAAACCATTACTAGGCACGGTTATTTTGTATGGACAATATCAAATTCTGCAGTGAAAAATTACCTTCGATATTTTATTCTTTTATTGGATAGGGATTTGAGCATGCCCAGAATTGGTTTTTATTTATTTATGCAAAAACCGTGTATCAAATTAAAAAAAGTCAAGAGCTCAAATTTGTTCAAAACTTAATGAGAATTTAAAAAATATTTTTATTTAAAAAAATGCAGTGGCGTACCATTTTTTTATAAAAAAATATTTACCCTAAACCAGTTATAAACGACACTGGTAATAATTCTTTTTTTTCTTGTAAGACAAAAAAATAGTTTTTGTGCCCCACATTTTTTAAATTATCTCAATTGGTATAGAAGTTATTATAAAAAAACAATAATTTTTTAAAATTTTTAACACCCTGTAGTTCAAAAACTAAAAAGTTTAGGACAAATTTTTATATAAAGTTTTTTTATATTTTTTAGTGTAGAATTAGCTCTTAAAGTTTGTCGGATAAGTTGTGAAACACCATGTATATTCTTTCCTCTTGCAGCATATGATATCTAAGAACCGAATGGAAAGCGACCTTCACCCATTTGTTTACGGGATAAAACAAATTTTATATTAAAGAAAGTATTTAAAGAAAGGTTCGCCATGGGGTTGCCTAAAAAAATATGATCAAGGCTATATTTAAATTTAAAAAAAAAAAAAAAAACATTTTGGACACACCCTGTATAATGACAATCCCTATTTTTTACATACATTTTTAGGGTAGGTACTAAAATAATTAAATAACACAGAATATACAAAAATAATTTTTCAAAATTTAAAAAATAATTATCCATGGTTTTATTATAGAAAAAAATTACTATCTATTTTTGCTAAAATCAAACATTGTTATAAAAGAAGATGTTTAGAAATAAAAATTAATTCTTAATATGCAATTTTGTAAAAAGGATTTTTTTTATTCGATAATGGTAAAAATTTAAGTTTGTACATTAGTACACAACATTTAATGATTAGAAATGTCACAGGACATTTTTAAGAATAACTTTTTTCCGTAACATTAATAATAAAAAAAACCAACTACACGACTCCAACATACGTAGACACACTGTATAAGATGACATGATGAGAGAGATAAATATTTTTAAGCTAAAGAAACCAGTCTTGCAATGACTGCCAACTCTAACAACATTACCAGACAAGAGGCTTCCAAAATATTTCTACAGAGTCTATTACTAGAATTAATAGAATTTATGAATTTTCAAAAACGTTTCAAAACATAAATTGTAATCTTATTGACGATTTTTTAAACATATATATCACTTTTAGGCGTTCAACCAATTATAACCGCGGTAATAATTGATGACAACTTTGTCGTATAATACATTGTTTAAACGTCAACATAACCAATTGGTAAATACCGTTTTAGAATTGGTTCTTCGCCTAAAATTAATGATTATTTCCAGAAATGTTCTTACCGCAGGCGCAGGCGTAGTCAAATTTCACACATCGTCTAGGCTGTGTTTATGTTGAAGCTGCGCTGGGCGAGAAAAACAGCACGGCCCGACGAAAGCACCTTTATGTTAGAGTAATATAAGGCTGCTTTGGTCGAGCCGCGCTATAATTATTGTCCAAAACTCCAACATCAGGGGCGCAATAAGCCACTGGTTTTTGGAAGGGCTTAAGCCCCCTAGCCCCCTTATTGCGGTCCTGTCCAACATAAGCCCACCCAAAACCTTTGCATAGCTCCAAAATTAAATATTTACCATCAAAACCACAACAGTTTTACACAAACATTACCAGGGCTCTTAAATCCAATCCATACACACATTGTAAAGATATGTTTATACTTTTTAAAGAAATATCTACTAATTACACATGTCTGATTACAATATACCTAATTTATTGTTTGATTACATTCCTTAATTTTATTACTTATACTAAGTAACTATGCCTTTTAAAATGCGCAGAAAAACATTAATATTAACAAATCATTTACTTTTTATGTCACATTGTGAGTATGTGTAGGGTCATTTTACCGTACATATGAGATATGAGTTTGTGGTTTACAGCGGTAATTATCAGAATAATATAGTTATTTATAATACATAGTTAATCAACTTCAAAGAAAAGAGGACGGTTTTACAAGGTTTTCGGAAAATACGCGTCAGAAATTTTGTGGCCGATTCTGCACAAAAAATTAATGCAAAAAAACTTCTAGGTATACAATTCTTTCGAAAACTTAAAATTACGGAGAATAAAGAATAGAAAATTGTTACTTTTTTCTAATAAGTTCGTTCCAGTGTACCAATTTTTACCAAATTTCGCATACATATTAATAACAAATAACCCATAAACAACTTTTGTTTTTAAGGCTTGCTTTGTTTATTTTATTAATAAGAATTTTCAAATAAACGTATGTAAATGTTTCGTTTTCCTCGGAAACCGTTCAGTTTAAGTTACTGCAACAAGAGAACCTTTTTAAAAGATATCTTAATGTTTTTATAAATTTTTATTCCAAATTTATAAAAGGATTAAAACAAAAAGTTTTAAGTCATTTAGGTGAATGACAGTTTACGCCTTTTGGCATTGACTACTAGCGTCAAATAAATAGGGTGAATACAAAGAATCATCACACAAAAAGTTAAGTAAACTAAGTTTTAAAAACTACAATAATTCTTTCCCCATTTAACCGTATCTGTAGCTCCGGCGGTTTCCAAAGTCACTGTACTAGACATAGAAACAAAGTCACTATCTATATTTATGTACTTTTGTACTATTATTTTGTATTTCTAAATAATATTTTATTAACTTTTTTAAAACTTTTATATTTTATTACTAAACATATTATTTACCTTTATTATACGTATTTATAATATTTAATATTTAAACCTAACCAAAGCTAAAATTATTAAAGGCCATTGCCAATATTTTATTAAAAATTTAAATATTTGCTTTTAAATAATTTTTTAAGCAATATTTACATTTATAAACAAAACCCATATTGATATAATTATAATATATTAATGCATTACAATATTAAGGCCTAATAAATATTATTTGCATGACCAGCATTATTGATGTTTAGATAAATATTCATTTTAAATAATTTATCTGTGTTATTTAATTATTTGTGCATTTCAGCCATTGTACTTTATTAATGTAATATCGGCTTACTGAAAGTGAATGCCTCAAGATACAATTAAAGTTAACAAAAAAAAATAATAAAAAGTAACGTAAGCAAAAATAAAACTACAAAATACCTAACCACCTTTAAAAATAAGTAAAAAATTTAAACGCGAAGTGTTCTAAGAATAGAAATATTAAAATATATATTAACTTCAAAAATTTTATATTTACAATATTTTTTAAAAATTAGGATACATATTACAAAAAAGAAAATAGTGTCATAATTAATATTAAAAGTCACGTACCTACTTTAAAATAACAAAATTATTTCTGTTTTAAAATAAAATATTTTATGTTTATATCATCTACTCTACATCATTGATCTTAAAGTAAAAAAAACAGTAAAACTATTAAAAGTTATACCGGCTTTACACGCGTCAAGTAGCTTAAGTAAGTTACTAAAGCAGGTAAGTAAATAAAAATATATACAGAACAAGCCAGTAAAATATATACAAATCAGCAACAAAAAATAACTGGAATTGGATAAAGGAGACGGTCTAACGCGAATGCCAGCAGGTAAACATTTCGGATTGGATAGCTATTAATGCTTGCTTTGTTATTGCATAACTAGCCTATAAACCTTAAAAAAATAGCTAATATAGTATATTTTTATTTATCTATTTGCGCAAGTACCAAAAACCATATTTGTAGTTGTAGAATCTGCTCTTAAACTAAACAACATTCTGTAACACCTGGTTTAAATAATATATATTTGAAACTAACCTAATGCAATAAAAACAAAAATTCAAAACTTACAGAAAAAGTTATTCAAATTATCATCGTCCTAAAACTCACAACTCACAAAATATTTTTTTGCCTAAATAACCTTTATCCCGCTGACTTGTCAAAGGTTTATCTTTTGTTTTATTAAGTAGAAAAATACCATTTAGAAGTTTTAGACATCGTGGATATATGGCGTGTCTAAAGCCATTTTTTTGTTAATACGGTTCAAAACATTTTAATTATATTTTTTGCTAAACAGTGACGTCATATACGTCACGTATTTAACCGTGTTTCAATACATCTCGGACAACGGTTTAAAAACAATATAGTTATCCTTGTCGGGCGGTCATATGCATTGAACTCATTAAAAAAATTTCGGTCATTTTTGTAAAATTTTAACATGAATGTAAATGGCAAGTGAAAAATTTGTATATCCGGTGTAAACCAAAGTACATATTAAACCTAAAAATTTAAAAACCTAATCATAACCGAAATCTTATTGGGCTATGACGCAACGGTTTAAAAACCTACATTTTCTTGATTCTAATATTTATATTGTTATTTTTGAATACGGTTTAAACCACTCCGACGAATGCGTTTAGCAAGAAAACTTGACTTGAACTTTTAGTATACACTGTACTGTATCTTACTAATGACATAAAACAATTATTTGGAATTTCTTAGCATTTAATAGGCTTCAGCTATTATAATATTATTATTTAAGTATGACACGTAATAGGCCTAATTAATAATAATTTCGATAAAAAGTAAATATGTAATTTTAAAATGATTACTAACTGAAGACTGAAAGGTCGCACGTGTACAACAACTACCCAAGAAATAATTTAAAACTTTCCTTTTTATCTAATTACCCACATATATTTTCTTTGTTTGCAAAAACTATTTATTTATTTATTCTAAATTAATTTTAAAAGCACGTTGTTTTTTTATTTATTTTACAAAATTTAAACAAATCTTTTAGGTTCTTCAATAATTCTATCTGATACTTTTAACCATAATTAATATGATGCGTATCCTAAAAGCTTTATTCCTACGAACTTTTGTTTATATTTTGTTCTAAGCTCTCTAGTTTTTGTCCTAATAGACGTTTTTATCAGTTACTATAGGTGGTTGGTCTCTTAAATATTTTTACCATTAAACACATTCTTTTAAATTTCTTAAGCCAGTTTTTTAGAATGATTTAGATAAAATGCGCAGGATTATGCAGAAATCTTTCTGCAGGATCTTATTGATAAGAATACCTAAAATGCTAAACGTTGTGTATCTAACATTTTAAGTAAATAAACAAAAGTTTCGCCATAGTTATTTTTTGTCGACATGAAAAACAGTTATAGTTTAACGACTATATTTTTTAATGTATGTACCACTGATCTTGATGGATTGCCAATGTTATTACCTTCGCGAAACAAAAGTTACATTTCATGGACGAAAAAACGGGTTTGTGCGCATGCAAATCGAGGGTAAACGCGCCTGGCGACTAACAGGCTATCAGCATTATCAAAAAGAATTCACGACGCTTTCTCTGGATTTCTCGTTCGAAGTACGGTAGCTAATGAGCGTCATGGTCAGAACGCGGACGGAGGGCACGGAGTGCCGGTGTTGTATTCTCCCAGTGCGCATGTTCGTCCACCATCGATTTGTTTACTGCGCGAGGTCATAAAAATCCAAAAAATGCTTCATGCCACTGCGGATCTAAATGTGGGTTATCTAGGCCAAAAAAAAACAAACATTTTTTTCTAATGGTACTGTAAAAATATTGTTCATGACGACAAAAGAAAAATGTCCTGAAATGTTCATCCCTTAATATTACATTAAGGGTGCATCATTAACACTATTGTCATTATTAACACCACCAGTTATGTCTTGTCAGTATTTAGAGTTGCATAAGCTTTAGATTTTAGATCATGTACCTATTAGAGGCAGCATTACCACTCTGCGCGAACAGCTAACATAAGAAAAAAGGTACTAGTGGTGTTACCGATAAAATAATAATGGTAATGACCATAAACTAAGAATGGGAAAAATAAACATAAAAAAATATATAAAAACTTACCTAAAAGTTAAAAAAAGAAACAACCACTAAACTACTAAATATTAATAACTAAATAAACAAAAGCTTTTTATACTTTAATAACATATCTACAGTGTACCCAGAATAGGTGTTACAAGAGGACAAATAAACCAAAAATTTCTGAGTTTTAAATCGGGATTTTGGGAAAACTAGTCTTAAACTTATATATATCTCCATACACAAAATTTTACTTTTATTACTAGTTAAAACTAAAAGTATAAAAATTACCAAGAGTACTTTTTTTAAGAATAGAATAAAATTATATTATATATTATATGTTAAAATTTGACATCAAAGCATTAAAGAAAAAATAGAATATTTATTTCTTCCTTTCATTTAAAGTAATGAAAGTGCCTTTTCCGCACTTCAGCACTTGACTGCTTGACGGAACTCCGCTGTGCCTGGTTTTGTCAACTGCAGTCGCGTGCAGAAAAGACACTTTCGGTACGTGTTAAGCCGCGTCCACATTAATAAATAAATGTGTTGTATGTTGAATCTAGAATTCGGCGCAAATATTTGCGGCGCAAATTTCACGTTCTACCTACGTTCAATTTTACGTTGTGTCGTGCGTTCGTGCTCAAAATGTGTTGCATACTATTTTGTTATTCTGGATTTGTTTGTATTTTTTCGCCAAGTATTTTATATTTTGTAAAAAATAAATTTAAATAAAGAGGATGTTCTTCTTTTAATACAAGAATATGAAAAACAAAGACCTTTCCTTCACGGATATGGCTTCTCTAAGCTTGGTGTCCTTTTTGATAATTTTTGGTTCAATCTTATTTATTAAAATCTCAAAGTCATTTGTAGAAATACGCAAAAAAATTTGAAATGCTCAGTACTTTTATTCAAGGATAGCTGATATAATAACTTTTCGCCTTCAAATTATTTTTTATTTACATTGTTAATCCAATACAATTGTTTAATCCAATATTCTCTTTTTTTCTATTTTTTCCTACCTTTTTTTTTTGATAAGATTTTGCACGGCAATAAAAGTAGCGCATTTTCTTTTCATCATTAACATTGCATCAGACATAGTCACAGAATGGTTGGTTTAGAACAAATTAGAAAGATGGATATCAGTTAACTTCTATAATTTCTAAACAGCAAGTCATAATAACAACATTTGTCAAAATCATTGCATTAACGTAAATACGTCCACACTAAAACAATATTGCGGCGCAAATCTCTTTGATGTTGAAAAAAAACCGACAACCGACGGATCGCGTGCCTTGAATGTCGCGAAAATTTTTGCGTGTGTTTCTATGCGGCAAACTCGTCCACACCTGCAAAAATTTGAAACGCACATACAAATTTGTGCTGCATGGCGCACACAACGTAAATTTTTACTAGTGTGGACGCGGCTTTTGAAATGCTATTTTTTCTACGAGCGAGGAAAGGAAAACATAAACATTTTTTTCCTTTTTTTAATTTTTAACAGAATGCTATAATGAGAACATATTAACAGCGCAATTTCGGTACCCTTTAAAAATAATTTAAAAAAAAAACATGAAAAAAGGCCGCCTGCAATCGGACTATTTTGTAAAAAGGCGCCGCGCCGGTATCCTTCACAGCGTCGCGTCGGGCCGATAGACACCTGCATCAAGCGGCAAGATCATAAAGAAAGTTGGCAACAGGGTTGGATGGGCTCGAACAAACCGGCCCTGGCAATATTTTTTTATTCGGCCCTCATTTGGACACAAAAATTTCACAGTAAAGAAAACGAAGCCATCTATTTTTAATATTTTAATATTATTAATATTATATGTTTCACAAATAATGACAAATTAAAAATAGTAAAAATCGTACAAAATTTTAATATATAACAGTAGGTACGCTAGTTATTATTCATAGCTTAATGATTTTTTTAATAATGATCTCGATGCTGCAATTTTATTTCTGATCTCCTCATTTTCAATTTGGCGCAATACCGATTTTTCAACATTCATTAACATAAATGCCTCCAATAGGTCATCGGATAACCGATTTCTTAGCCGATTTTTATGTATTTTAGCACTGAAAATGATCTTTCGCAACTAACTTGAGATATTGGTATTGTAAGAATATATTGATAAGCTAATGACAACATCGGATAAGCTTCTTGATACATGTTATATTTTAATATAACTATGTAACAACAGATTATACAATTTTGGCAATAAGTTTCTGTAATATTTGTGCAAAAATATTGTCTTCTTTACCTTCCAGTCCTTCCACATCGACCGTTTCTAAATTCTGTAAATGATACTTATGTTTTGTGTTTGGAAGTTCATTTAGGCTTAGTTTGTATTGATCCCAATTGTTAATGAAACTTGAAAGTTCTTCAGAAAATCTACCCAAGGTTGCCGTATTATCAATTTTTTTTTATTTTAGGCAATATATACTGCATTGTATTTTTGGGAAATCTATTCGTTTTTAAGTCTTTAAAATATTTGGGGTCCAATATAGCAAAATCTCTGCATTAATCTTTATTTTTTGCGAATCGAGACACCATAGACTCACAAGCGACGTCGAGAAGAACATTATAAGTTCCAACTCGAAATTTATCTTCCTGTATTTGAAGTTGCTCGTCAACGGCTTTCTCGTCAAACATTTTTTTTTTAGTTCTGTGACGAATTTCTCTATTTGTTCCAAGTCTCGTTTTTCAAGTTCAGAAGTGGCCCATGATAAAAATGTATTCGTAGCTTTGGACTTAATTTCTTGAATAGAGTTTTCTACCATAGAATTGCAAATAAGAAGGTTTAAGCCCTTTGTCTGTAAATAACGCGATAAAGGACCCGTAACTGCGAATACTTTTAAAAACACTTGATTTAAAAGAATATTTTCATATTTTACTAAGCCATCTAAGAGGTTTTTGGCAGTTCCACGAGTATCACCGTTAAAATTTGGATTGTTTGATATAATAGACAGAGACTGAAGGACATCGATGTAAAGGCAAGCATTTGTGTCACCAAAATTGCCGAAAACTTTGTTAAGAGCCTGCGGCCCGACCGGCCCTACATTATACCGGCCCACCGGGCATTTGCCCGGTTGCCCGGTCGTCCCATCCAACCCTGGTTGGCAATTGTGGCCGCGAAGGAAAGCCTGCCGATTTAATTGCTTAAAACTTTTTGTGATTTTTTTCATATCAAAAAGTACCGTTTTATATTTAAAAATTTTGCTTTCTATACCTTATACCCTACATTTACTTAGAGTCGGCATTGCCTATCATCGTGCGGGTGTATCAGTTAACCAAAGACCAACTTTCATAGTTACTTTCTATTTTAACTTATTTATTAAACATTTTTAAATACAAGTTTACAAATCAGGATACAATAAGAAATATCAGTCTATATCAACTATTATAATAATAGACTTTTGATTAATGATTGACGTTTATTGTCAGTTTGATAGTTTAAAATTAAAATTATGAATAATATAATGGTAGGGGAGCCCATTAGGGGATTTCTGAAATTACTACAGCGCGTTAGAAAAATATACCGGGGATACTTTGTACCCCTTTAAATACCTCCACCAAATATGAGACCCATCTACAGGGGCGATCGTAAAATACAAAAATATATCCATCAGAAATTGTCGTGCGCGTCAGATTAAGATAGGGTGAGTTAATTACATGCTAAAGAGTGTATATTCCACTAATCTATTATTTTTTATATGTTAAGCATATCCCGTTAAATACCTGACAAAAGATCTTTAATATATTTTAATTTTTTATTAAATTTTGTTTGTAAAAAAGTCAGAAACATTTTTTATTGCTTTATGTTCAAATTTTAACATAAAATTTTAATGTTCTACAACATTTGCTTATACAATTTTGTTTTATTTTTAGGAATAAAATAATTTTATTTCTAAAAATAAGAAAAAGTAATTATTACTTTAGTTTTTGGCATTTTTAATAGTTTTAGTTATAATTCGCCTTGTTTTTATAACTTCTATAAACCATGCGACCAGTTTTCCCCAAATGCTTATTTAAATTTTAAAAATGTTTGGCCTATTTGCCCTCTTGTGATACCTATCCTGGGACACATTGTGTGGGATTACCCGACTTTATGTTTTGTCTATATTTTTATATTCATTACAATTAGCTTTATAGTAATTTAATTTATTTATTTTTTGTTTTTAGTCGGTTTATTTCTTTATTGCTTTTAAGTGCATTTTCCGACGCCCCTGCGGTAAAGGGACACACAGCTTAAGATGTTCCCCAAAATATTACCAGTGACATAGATACATTTAATTTTAAAATTCACTAAAATTTTAGAAATAAAATTTAACTAAAAGCAAATGAGATTTTTAACTTTTTAAAAATAATAAAATAGTAAATAAATTTACAATTACAGTAAATTTAACAACATTTAATAAAAACAATAATTTAAACAAGTTTTATAAATTATAACTAAACTCATATTTTACTTATAGCGCAAGTAGGGATTTTTAGGTTACACCAGACATAGAAGGTTCATTTAAATGTAATCAAATATAAACTGATACAAGGGCACAATTTCGCAAATTCTCGCTAATACTTTAGTTAGAAATTTTCCTTTATTCATCTTCAACTAAGTGTAAATTTCTATTCATGAATTTAAAGTCTAAATTTACACATATATTGCCAAATAGAGAGATTATATAGAGTGATACAATAAATTGTTTATTATAATCAATAAAAATGTATGTATTATCCATATTTGAGGAGCCTATAGATGCAAAACAAGAAAAATTTGTAAATTTTGCGACAACCGGACAAAAATATATTTTAAATTCTAACAGGATTAGACCAGGGTGGATAATTTTTGAAACAAAAAAATATAGTAGAATAAAACCCATTGTAAAGGGTAGAAAATCATATAAAAATTAAAGGAAAAATAAATTACGGCCGATATGAGGTCAAAAAGGAGGTAGAGGGGGAATTAAAATGTAAAAATCGGTTTTTCTCGATTTTCGGCCAAATTACAAGTCTTATGGCAAAAATAAAATAAAAAGTTATAGGTATTTAAAAGATGTACAACTATTGTATTTACATTTTTATTACATAACCTTAATTTGCATGTGAAAAATTCAAATATCGAAGTTTTTGGTTTTTTATCAGCTTTACTGCGTTAATATTTATAGTTTATTTTTTTATTTCAACTACCACGTAATCTCTCTCATATCAACTCCCGAGCGAAGCCGGGAATCATAGCTAGTTTATTTATAAAGTCTAAATCTTGACCAATTTTAAAATTAAAAACATTAATTTAGGATTTAAAAATATATAATAACTTTTAGGTATCACATAATATATGTTTAAGGGGCTCTCTTCTTTTATTTTATTTCATTAAATAGCACATATACAGGGTGTTTTATAAGAAAAATCATATGTTTGGTTCATATCTCAACAAATACAATTTTTTTAAACTCTAACTATACCAATGGATTTTACATAAAAATTTCCACCAAGTTTTACTTTTCTTGTAAGTTACAAGACCAGTAAAATACAAGTAGATTTCAAGAAGGTAACAAGAAATCAATTTCACCCTGTATCTCAAAAACTGAAAGGATTATGAAAAAACATTTAGTGTAATCTTTTGATTCATCAAAAGTAGCAACAGTTCGCGAAACCGCAAGTCTCTATCTCTAATAATAACCCAAGATACTCCTTAATTGTAACAAAATCCGGAAACCCGTGGTAAAAAATAAACGCGTTTAATCGTGGTAAATGGTTTTTGTTGAAAATTAAATAAAATAAAATCTAAAATCTAATATTTTAAACACACATCTGGACCATCCTGTATGAAAATAAATTTACGGATGTCTAACGCTGAATTGGAATTTAATAAAACGGCGCTTTCATGTGCTTATGGATAAGTACTGAGATGGAGTATTTTGTGTACGTATTTCATAGATAAAAAGATTTTTGTTAAGTTTAGAGCGCTCGTATAAAAGCAGGTGAAAATTTCAATATAGGCGCTCTGTTTACTTTTTAACATTTTATTCGGTAATATATTACTATTATAAAGTAAGAACAGAAATTTTCAAAGTAAAAAATCATTACGTTTTTCCATGCCTTAAAAATAAGTTATATAAAAAGGAAAAGTTTTTCTTTTAAATTATAGTTAAAAGTAAACTAAGTTAACTAAAATCGCTTTATAGTAGCGCCTGGGCCAGTAAATCAATGGACTTTGTAATAACAACCCTTAAACACCTGTTTAGAGGGGTTCCTTTTAATGAGTCTATCAGTGCCGTATTATCCATTAGGCTGACTAGGCTACAGCCTAGGGTGCCATGAAAAAATAGGCACAAGGCAGGGGAGTAATAGACGCTAGGCAGGGAGTTTTTAAAAAGTTTAGGTCGGGTGGGGATTTTGGTGACTAATTTCTCTGAGAGTAAGGTGTTGTGGGATGAAATAGGCGTGAAAAGGAGGGAATGACCTTTTCTTTTTTGTTTATCAAATTTTATTTCGGGTGGTGAAGTAAGGCGCCTGGCACTCAAAATAGGCCGCTACGAAGAAAAGGACCATTTTTTTTGCTCTTTAAAAATTTTTTGGTGGAAAATAGGCGCTTTGGCAATTCTAGCCTAGGGCGTCTCTAACAGTTAATACGGCCCTGGAGTCCATCAAGAATAAAAAAACGCAATGTAACCATGCGCAAATGCTATTTTGTGCCACGTTAACAAAACGGCTTTAACTTTTTCCCTACCTTTGATTTTAATGGCTTTAACCTAGCCTGTCAATTTTGACATGTTCCCAGTGTCGGACTGGGCGAACGCGTCAATTTTTTGTCGGAAAAGTTTACCACAATGTTTTACGTGCAATTTTTAAACATTGTGCCAAAAATAGAAAAGGTTACAGTAAAAATGATTTAAATTTTCATGACTTTTATAAAACTTGGCTAAAATATAGAGACAACGGTGGCAGACTTGCCACCGAAACGTCGTTTTTAATTAGAATTTTTGGTTTTTTGGGGGTTTTTCTTTTATTTTGTTACAGGCGACCGGCCAGTTCATAGGGGTCAATAGGGCTGAACAGGGTCACCTCGTATACCACAGGACCAGGACCAAAGCGGTCCAATTCTTTCCAGGCGTATACCCAACAAGAAGACCATCCAATAAAATATAGTCTTAATTCAAATAGATTGTGTAAAACCTAAGGATATTCTAACATTTTTAGAATGATTTAAATTTACAAAATAATTAAAGCACTTTAAGTCCAATACTAACTAGAAAACGTTAAATGGAAAAAATGCTTTTAAAAAGGTTGCATAAGGTACTGACGTATGTTTTAGTACTTTTTTTTTGAAAAATATTAAGGTATAATTTGAACTTATTACTTAGTACCGTATTATCCCCCACAAACAAAAATTCAGTTTAATAAATTTAGAGTTTTAAAATAGAAAAGAGTTAAAATAAACTCTACAGATATGACACGAGTGAAAAACAGATTATTAGTTAAAGAAGAAACCTTTACTGAAGATATGGTTTTTGATGTTTGAAAAGAAATGAAAGTAAATATAAATTATTTTGTTTTAGAAAATATTTTACCAGAATTTAAAAAGGAAAAAAAATGCATAAAAGGACTTAAATAAAGAATTTGATTTTTTACCAAATTAGAAAACACTAAATATAATGTTAGATAAAAATACCTACAAATTATTTGCGCTGAATATTTGGATAACAATTCTCGAAACGCATGTGTTCAATTTAATCATTTTATTAAAATTTTAAATATAGAATATTCTATAGGCAAAAGTTTTAAAATCTCTAAAAAATCCCTGCTACAAATTGTACAGGTAAAAAATCATTTTCTAAAAAATTAACATTTAAAAGTTGTCTAGCAGATAAGAAAACTGCTGACCTTACCATTCTGTCTGTTGAAGCAGAAGAAATATAATTGTTTTACTTTAAGGCCCAGTTTAACAATTGAAAGTTTAATTTAGTTTCAGTTGAACTCAACTGGTACAACCTATGCATTTAAAATATATTACCGTAATTTTTGGCATTTACTTGAGAGCAATATATTTTAAATGGACAGGTATATATACCAGTTAAGTTCAACTGATCCTAAACTGTACTTGCAATTCTGTGGTAAAATCAAGGTTGCGACACATCCTCAACTTTTAGGCGGTTTGAAGTTGGGGACGCAAGGAAGGGCACTCCACGGAGAAAAGTTGGCAAGACTGGGTAAAAACAAAGCTGATGATCAGTCCAGTGGCGTCTAAAATTTGCGCTTTTTATTTTGCATTGTTTTGGAAGTAATATTTGTTGAAAGATGTAATTCCAAATGTTTTTTATTTAAAGTAAAAGAATTTACAACTTAATAATAATTAAAAACTGTTGTGTAAACGGTTGTTCTACTAATACAATAAACTGTATATGTCCGGCACTGAACAACATGGCCGAAAAATGGAAGATGTGACGTCATAACACGTCAAAGCAATATGACCGAATGTCGCGACCCTATATATAGACCGACTTTGGGTAAGATGACAAAACCCAATATGGCACTTTTAGTAATGTTCAGGAGAGATATTTTTAATTTTTGCGTCCTGAGAAATCACAATTTTTAGTACAATATTTAAATTTTGCAACTAATATAAATAAAATAATATAGTTTCTTAAAAAATTAAGATAAACGTAAAGCGCTAAAAACTAAACCTATTATAACTGCAGCTTAAAAAACTATTAAACAAAATGGGTTAAAAATCCTAGAAACACTTTGTTAAAAAAGTGCTTACATTTTTAAAGCTATACGAAAGTTAAAATTTCTTAACAGCTTCTTTACATTATTTCTATTCACGTTGATCAAATACCTTTTAAGCGGCGCGGCGGTGGCCTTATAGGAAAAGATGGGTCCACATTTAATTAATTCTAAAAGCGATGCCGCCAAGTACACAAAAATGATAAAGTAAAGAAACCCTTTTGTGAACAATGATTTATTGCAGCAAAAAATATTTAACCCGACGAGTTTCTAGTTCCAAGCCACGTGCCACCGGTTTTACAGCAGGACAGAGGCGAAATAGGAGAATGTTTTTAAGTAGGTGATACGTATTTTAGCAATGTATTTTTATTATTTATCTAAAAACATGTAGTCAGGCTCGGTCCGGGCTATGTGCATTCGAAAAGTTTGTTTCCTTTATTATTTTTTGTATAATTTGCGGTACTGCTTTCAAAATAAATTAAATGTGGACCCTTCTATAAGTATATCAGCAAAGATACCTTTACGTATGTTAAGTTAAGAGAGAGTTTGGTCAAATTTCCTTAGACGCAAAATTTAATTTGTAGATGTTAAACCTAGCCGAACTAAGCAGTAAACCCTAACCTATTGGTAAACTTTGAAATTCAATATCCCTTATAGACTTCCTTTGAAGTTCTATATCTGGATATACTTTTCTGTTAAGTATAGAAATTTAAACCTATGAACTTAATTTAAATTTACCATATTCCAATTAAGTTAGTCTTAGTGACTTAGTTAGCTTGTTATCAAAGATGCTCTAATAGGTACGCTAAAGTCAATATGGATTTACCAACAAATTAAAAGTAAAATAACCGGTGTGTATATTCCTTTATATTTAAAAAATATTATAATATTATTTTATAAGTTACGAAGAAAAATATTGAACTTTTTAAGTTGACGTACCATAGTGCTGAAAATCGTTAAATTTTCTTTCTCAACCTCGATTTGAAAAAAACCTTGTACATGGTGGGCCAAATTTGACGCTTTTTATAGGAAACTTATGTTTCTGTATATTTTACAAACAAACAGACCCCCATTTGCGAGGCTCAAATTTTAAGCCAAATTTACTAGTGAAAACTGCAATTCGCTATCTTGCGTCGGCGTCGTTTACTCGCTACAGCGCGTTTCTTTATTTCTTGCGTTTTTTTATCCTTTATAATTTTTCTATTTTTATTTTTTAATTCTGTGAAAACATTTCTTCATCAACTTTTTGTGCAGATTACAGATATAATTTTAGTTTTTTCTAGGGTGGTACATTTTTGATTTATTTATTTATTTTTAAAATTTTAAATGGAACACCTTGTGTATTTTTTTATTTTTAAGATGGCTAAAAAATTACCGCTTGAAAATGTGTTACTCTTTATATTTCTTCTCAGCCGTTTCGAAGATATTAAATATTTTGTCATTTATGACTGATGGTAGTAGATAGTAGGCCATGAAAAAAATAATTATGTTTTACTTTAAAAATCCTGTTATAACTTTTGTTTTTTATTAACTGCATGACTATTCTTATAAATAATTTATTAACGCAAATAGGGGTTAAAAATAATCCTATTTTTTGATATTTTAAATTATTTTGTTATAATTTTGCCCTAGGAACTTTATAATTAGGTTAAACGTTAATATCTTATGTAACAAACAACCATTATTTTTTATATTTTAGTAAATTAAAGATAACCATGGAAAACAAATGCCAGCTTTTAGCTAAAATGGGTAAATTTAGCTTGTGTTTGTTTTTCATTGCCATCTTTTACTTACCTCTATACAAAAAAAAGGTTGTTTTTACATAAAATATAACGTGTTAAGAAAACCTGATCAAAATATTTTTAGGTTAAAATATTAACAAAATAATTTAAAATACTTAAAATTTCATTTAAAATAGGATATTTTTACCCTTATTTGCGTTAATCAATTAATAATAAAAATGGTTTCCCGTCATTGCAGTTCATATAAAACAAAAGTTATATAAAAATTATTTAAAGTAAAACATAATTACTTTTTTCATGGCATCATCAGTCATCAATGACAAAATATGCAATATCTCCGAAACGGCTGAAAAGAAATATAAAGTGAGACATCATTTTTAAAAAGGTAATTTTTTAACCAGTTTAATAGTAAAAGAAGATACATGGTGTTCCATTTAAAATTTCCAAAAATAAATAAATAAATCAAAAATGAACAACCCTAGAAAAAAACTACAATTATATCTGAAATCTGCATAAAAAGTTGGTGCAGAAATGTTTTTACAGAATTAAAAAATATTTAATAATAAAAAGTTATAAAGGATTAAAGAAAACGCAAGAAATTAGGAAACACGCTGTAGCGAGTAAACAACGCAAGATAGCGAATTGCGATTTTTACTAGTAAATTTGACTTGAAATTTAAGCCTCGCAATTGGGGGTCAGTTTTTTTGTAAAACGTACAGAAACATGAGTTTCCTATCAAAAGCGTCAAATTTGGCTCACCCTGTACAGGGTGGCTCGAATTCGACGCTCATCATTGGGATTTCGGAAACCGTAAGAGATACAAGATCTAGGGCGTCTAAGACATCATTTCTAATCAAATTTAGATATCGTTCAGAAGTAAAGGTCCCGTCGTAAACGAAAGGTCCAATAATTTTGTTCCTCCACATACCAATCCATACATTAAATGAAGTTCTCCTTGAATTCGTACCTGCTGGTTAGTTTCTGTTAATAAAGTAATTTCCGCTGTTAGATATCAATGAGTTGCAATAAAACATTATGAATATGTAATAAGTTTATTCTTTATACCTTTTTACCTAAAAATGTAGTTCAGGGCCGTATTATGGTTAAATAAATATGCAATATTCTGGTGATGGAATTGTCTGTACGAAAAGTCGGCAAATATCAAAGTGGCGATATATAGTGTTTTAAGAGTGATGAAAGGATTTAATTAAATTGAAAAAATATCAGGTCTGTATTTAAAAAATTAAGTTGATGATGGTCGCCAGAAGCCGAAACGTCAGATTCAATATTTAATCACACTGAATTATAGAGAAGACAAAGTGGCCATGAAAACGTGTTTTTCATTTTAAGTTATCTTAACAAATATAGCCAGGAAACAATAGAAACCAAAATTAAAAATTCCGTTTTTTTCGAATATCTTCGGAAGTACTAAGAATTTTTTAAAACGCAAAACCGCATTTTATTGAGCATCAAATTGTGCAACTTTGCCTCCATTTAACCGATCCTGCATCTCTTACGGTTTCCGAAATCCCAATGATGAGCGTCGAATTCGAGCCACCCTGTACAGGGTTTTTATTAACTACGTTACGAAACTTGGGTGATTTCTTATAAATAAAATATTATTTTATTTATAAAATATTTTAAAATTAAATGTATTTAATAATTAGTTTAAAAATATATTAAACTTATTATGAAAAGCTATTCTGCTCTTGCAATAATATAATAATAATTAAAAGACTACTTTGAAAAAATACGTTCTTTAATTAAAATTAAAAAAAAAAATTAAACTAATAAGTTATACTTTCTCAAAGATGATTGCAACCACTAAACATTTTTTATATAGGTTTTATATACAGGGTGTTTTATTTAAAATATAAATGTTTTTATCACTTCCGGTTTAACCGGAAATAATACACAGATGATATTACATTTACAATTGGCATCCGGTGATACAATATATAACGTCCCTAAATTTGAATACTGTACGGTTGCTTTATAGAAAATAAATTGCTGGAGAGTAATTTCGTTTTCACCCGGTACATTACATTTTATTTTTCAAACAAAAAAGATACTTTTTTACGACCGTTAAAAACAATGCTGTTTTTTAACCGTTAACATGAAGTTAAAGTACTCCATTCTAGTACAGGGTGGCTCGAATTCGACGCTCATCATTGGAATTTCGGAAACCGTAAGAGATACAGGATCGGTTAAATGGAGGCAAAGTTGCGCAATTTGATGCTAAATAAAATGCCGTTTTGCGTTTTAAAAATTCCGAGTACTTCCGAGGATATTCGAAAAAACCGGAATTTTCAATTTTGGTTTCTATTGTTTCCTGGCTATATTTGTTAAGATAACTTAAAATGGAAAACACGTTTCCATGGCAACTTTTTCTGCTCTATAATTCAGTGTGATTAAATATTGAATCTGACGTTTCGGCTTCTGGCGACCATCATCAACTTAATTTTTTTAAATACGGACCTGATATTTTTTCAATTTAAATAAATCCCTTCATCACTCTTCAAACACTATATATCGCCCCTTTGATATTTTCTGACGTTTCGTACAAAAAATTCCATCACCAGAATATTGCATATTTATTTAACCATAATACGGCCCTGAACTACATTTTTAGGTAAGAAGGTAAAAAAAGAATAAACTTATTACATATTCGTAATCTTTTTATTGCAACTCATTGATATCTAACAGCGGAAATTACTTTATTAACCGAAAATTTCATGAATATTAGATATAAGATACAAAAAGGTAGACAACAAATCAGCTTACATAAACAATTTGTAATACTATCTTGATGCCCATATTAAAAAAAAACATAATTTAATCACTATTAAAAGTGTTGCTTTGTATTATTAATACAGCTCGATTAATTGTTCTCGCAGGAATGGCAGCGACTTCCCTTATCAAATTTTGTCGTAATACTTAAAGGTCGTGAGGTGCATTTTTAAATAAACGGTTCTTAAGATATCCCCAAAGAAAATAATCTAGGGGACTAAGATCTGGGCTCCTAGTGGGCCATCTTGCAAAACCATTTATTAGGAAATATATGGTAAAGGAATTGAGCTACTTTCCTTCCATTGTGGGCAGGAGCTCCGTCTTGCTGCCACTATATTTCTTGAAATACTGCCAAAGGTTGATTATCTAGGGCGTCTAAGACATCATTTCTAATCAAATTTAGATATTGTTCGGAAGTTAAGGTCCCTTCGTAAACGAAGGGTCCAATAATTTTGTTCCTCCACATACCAATCCATACATTAAATGAAGTTCTCCCTTGAATTCGTACCTGCTGGTTAGTTTCTGTTAATAAAGTAATTTCCGCTGTTAGATATCAATGAGTTACAATAAAACATTATGAATATGTAATAAGTTTATTCTTTTTTTTACCATTTTACCTAAAAATGTAGTTCAGGGCCGTATTATGGTTAAATAAATATGCAATATTCTGGTGATGGAATTGTCGGTACGAAACGTCGGAAAATATCAAAGTGGCGATATATAGTGTTTTAAGAGTGATGAAAGGATTTAATTAAATTGAAAAAATATCAGGTCCGTATTTAAAAAAATAAGTTGATGATGGTCGCCAGAAGCCGACACGTCAGACTCAATATTTAATCACACTGAATTATAGAGCAGAAAAAGTGGCCATGAAAACGTGTTTTTCATTTTGAGTTATCTTAACAAATATAGCCAGGAAACAATAGAAACCTAAATTAAAAATTCCGGTTTTTTTCGAATATCTTCGGAAGTACTCGGAATTTTATAAAACGCAAAGCGGCATTTTATTAGGCATCAAATTGCGCAACTTTGCCTCCATTTAACCGATCCTGTATCTCTTACGGTTTCCGAAATCCCAATGATGAGCGTCGAATTCGAGCCACCCTGTACTAGAATGGAGTACTTTAACTTCATGTTAACGGTTAAAAAACAGCATTGTTTTTAACGGTCGTGGAAAAAAGTAACTTTTTTGTTTGAAAAATAAAATGTAATGTACCGGGTGAAAACGAAATTACTCTCCAGCCCTGTACACTACATAAAGTGTTAAAAAAGTAACTTTTTTAACAAGTTATGCACTTGTTACATAAATTACCATTAAGTACACCTGGCTAAAAACTGTTTTTACTGGTACAGATTTATTTTTAATTTTAATAAACTAAAATAATAAACTTTTAATAAAAAAGATAGATTTTACCCAGTAGCTTAAACAAAGTTTGATAAAGCTGTCGCATTTTGGGATATAAGTTTAAATAGTGTTGCAACATAGTTTAAATCCTTCAAATAAAGTTTTATCCTATCTTTTTTATTGCCTAAGTTATTTTTTCGTTTAAATAACAACGTATTAAAATGTAGTTTACATGACGAGGTTTAACACTAAAAAAGTAGAAACAATACAAAATAAAACTTTAAAAGAGTTGTTAATAAAAATAATTTGATATTTTAAAAGTACATTAGGTAACATAAATTATCTTAATATATATAAATCTCGTGTCACAATGTTTGTCCTCAATGGACTCCTAAACCACTTAACCGATTATAATAAAATTCTCACACCATGTGCAGTTCGATCCAACTTGAGAGATAGGATAGTTTAAATCTCAAATTATAGTCGCAATTTTAATTTATTGCTAATTATTTGTCTGTTCGACTGGGTTGAGTAAGTAATCAATAGATGGCGCTGCTATGGTAAATCTACGAACGTGTCATATATGCTACATTTTAACAGCATAATAACCACGTGTTGTTGACGCTATAAAATTAATTAAATTTTTCATATCAACTCCTGAGCGAAGCCGGGAATCATAGCTAGTAATAATATAGGTATAGGAACATTTAGGCTAATCGAAATTACAATAATAGTCCGGTATCCTGATTTTATGGAAAAAATGGCAGTTAAAGAATATAACGAATAACTTTTTAAAAAGTATATTATAGATATTATAGAGTTATCTATAAATTTAAAAGTTTACCTATCTAATCAAAATTACCTACTTAAATACAAACAAGTTACTACAACATTAGTAAAATAAAAATAGGGATCCAAAATTACTTTTTTTGGATTTTAAGAATAGAGTATATTGATTACTAATAACATGTAATTTATAAGACTAAACAGAAAAAAATACGATACCTACTTCCCTCATAAAAACTGTCAAATTTAAGTAAGTAAGTAATTTTTCTTATAATACATAAATAAAACCCTTTTTTTCTCAAAGTTTATTTTAAACTACACTGGAAGATGAAAATATGACATAATTATATAGTAATTTTTGGTCAGACGCCATCAGACCAAAATTATGACGTCATTTTACTGACGCATATGTTTTTGACGTCGTTAAAGTGACGTCTTTTCGACGTAATTTTTTCGTCATACTAGCTCATAAAAATCTAATGACATCATGTTTAGAATACTCGCCAAAAAATTTTTGTGACATTGTATGATTCGTGTCAAAATCCAACCGAAATATCATATGACAGAAACATAAAAATAATAATTTTACTAAATGGAAATAGGAAAAAACTCTACCGATAGGTGGCGCAATGGACAATAAACTACTACGTTTATTTAGCATCTTTGCTTTTTATAGGAATTTCTTGGAGCTGGAGTTGTAATCGCCTACTTCGTACCAATGAGAACCAAAATAGTTCAAGTCCGGTCTGCGGTTGGTGATCTTAATTATAACTTTGAAAGAAATACCTTCGGCTAGTGTAAAAATCTGCATCTCCAGGTTAGACAGTGTCCCGAAAGATGCGACCTTGCAGTGCAAGAAAATTGCCAGCAGTAAGAAGTTTTTTCCTATTTCACTTTTGTTAAATGATTTTGACTGCTTCTTAAAAATACTTTATAGTTAAGTACTTTAATTTTAGTTGTCATCACCTGACACAATATTCCATCCAACACCGTCTTTATGGAAAGCCTATCATCTATCAGGTATGTTTAATCCATAATTAGAAATTTTACCTAATAAATTATCGTATCATTTTAGCTTTTGAAAAAAAGTATATGCGTCAATTTTTCGTCATCTTAAAGACGGCATTATTACGTCATTAACGGGACGTCCTTTGTCTGTGATTTAGGAAGGTCATTTTAACGTCATTTTGTCGTTATCTTATGACGTCATTGCTGAACAAATATGACCAAACATAACTAACAAGGGACGTCAATAAGACGTCAACTTGCTGCTTGGGTATTTATTAGTGTAGAAACTGTTTTATCGACTACCCATTTCATATTTCTAATCTAAAAATTCATTATAATCAATAATAATTACCCTTGTACATAAAAAATCTTTGGTATAAAGTAAGTTGCTTTTTAAACGTTTAAAAATATCTACAAACAAAGTCGTACAACACGATTTTACAATTTACGGATATCCTTAAGCTTGGACAATCTACCATCTTTTTTAAATAGAACTAGTAGATAAAGATCGGAGCTCACCGTTCACTTTTGCTTTCGCTCACAAAATACCGCAATAATAGGTCCATTCCTTGGGTTTTTAGTAAAGTGTAAATTATACTGCACCAATAATCAGCTGATTTCCGGTGGGCGAGTGGTGTAATAAGAAAGTGAAAAAATGTTGTGTAAAATTTGTCATCCCTTCAAGTTTTTTATTTTTAACACGCTTTTATTAGCTTGGGTTGTAACTATCTATCTATCTATCTATGTAACGGAATCTTTGAGCCTAATTTTTACCAACTTCCAGCGATTCAATTTCTTTAAAACTTTGCACACGTATCAAGGACCGATGACAATGCAATAATTTAAAAACAGTATCCCGTTATCCTGATTAGGACCGCCAGGATAAATAAATTCCTTTACAGATCCTCTGTGTCTCTTGACAAAATGGCGGAGGAATTTTTTAGTGAATAAACTGGAGCATTTATTTTTAAAAACTAATTGATATATCGAACTAAAAAATGAAAAATAAATAATAGTTTAAAAAAACTAAAAAACACGCTTTTATATGCAACCGAACTAAAAATTAGAAAATAATTTTTCATTACAAAGAGTTTGTCACTTCAGAATAAAAGCGTGGGGTGCTTAATATATTAAATGTTATAATTATTCCATTTGCAAATATCTATGAGGGAAAAGTTATGAAAAAATAGTAAAATGCACCCCACGCTTTTTACTCTGAAGTGACAAACTCTTTTGTAATGAAAATTATTTTCTAATTTTTAGTTCGGTTGCATATAAAAGCGTGTTTTTTTAGTTTTTTAAACTATTATTTATTACTTTTACATTAGAAAAATGTTATACATTTATTTTTGAAATTTTTTGAAGATGAGGAGATGCATTAACATCATTATAATTTTTACAGTGTTAATGATTTAGATTTCATAACCTTACATCTATGATTTCAAGTTGTTTAAATGTCAAAAATATGCAAATCACGACAAATTCCACTTTTCACACCTCCTAGCGATGAGGTGTAAGTTAATTTACACCAGTGTCCACCAATTATACAAAGAATCATAAAAGAGTAATGCATTTTGCACGGTTCGGTGGCAAACGAATGTAAATGTGTAAAATGTGTACACTTGTGTACACTTTTGTTAGCAAATGAATACAACTAATGAAACGAAAATAGTTTATTCAATAAAAACGTACATATTTGAAGTCCGATTAAATATATGTAAAATAAAATATAGGCATATATTGATTTCTGCCTAATAATCTGTTTTTCAGTTGTTTTAGCGGAAATGTTAAAAATGTTAGCCATATACCTAATTTTAATAATTTCCGAAATATTTTCTTTGCATATTTAAAACTAAACTGTTAAATATAATTATTTTAATTGAAAAATCTAATATATTTGCTTAGAGATAGGCTTCCTTCTTTTGCGCATCGTCGGGGTGTAGGGGATTTATCGCTTTTTATAGTTACTTTCACGGTTTCTGCTCCAAGGAATTGTCCAGTATAATTCCCCCATTTGCTGCTCCCAACAGAGGAACTCGTGGAGCCGCACGTATGCATCCCTACACGGTCTATCTAAACAGGCCCCTAATTTCTCACTTTGTTCGTTCTTTTATTCCTAGAGTTTAAAGATTGCGGAATCTGCTCAGAGGTCTTCCCTTTCCTTTCAAATCCTTAAGTTTTTAAATACTGTGGTAACACACTTTCTCTTAACTACCTTGCTGAAGACACTCACGATACGTTAGTATTTAAGCTTTTAGTCTCTCCGAAATTTACTGTGCTTTTAAAAAATGTAAACAAATGAAATATTGATGACTTTAATTACTATACAAATACTATACAAATCATTTTTAATATTGTGATATACAGGGGGCTTCTTAGCCTATACTTATATACTTAAGAAATAATAGCTGAGGACAAACAGTGACTAAACGTAAAATAAAAAGGTATTTAAATATTTCTACTTACAATTAGTGAGATAATTTAATATTTGAAATTAGATAAAATAACGTTTATTATAGGTACAAATAATAAATAATAAACTATTTTTGGTTTTAGAATTGGGTAAGTATAGTTTTTACACAACTAAAATTAATGGGCTAATTAATTTATTTTGTAAAAAAATACTAATAAACAAGTCATAATAAAAATGTTTAGTATACTTGTTAGTACACTCTACTTTTAGTTGTGATTTTATTTTTTTACGATTAGGATTACAATTGGTGCTTATAGTAAATATGCCATATTATTTTTAAAGCAAAAATAGGTAAGTACTTTATTTAAAAAAAAGATTACCTAACACACACTTTTTTCTTAATTTTCAGTCGTTGTTTGTTATAAGCAATAATTTCCCTAACTTATGTAAATAGGTTTAAAATCACCCTGTATGATAAACAAACCCTATATGGTTTAATATTTTCGATGACTTACCCAATGGCTGCAATTTTTTAATGGTTGATTTTAAATACTCCCGCTTACCTAAAAAATATAAATAAAAATAAATTAGTATTTGATTAACGCTAATGAACAGGATGGCGTCTTTTCGTTGAGCTGGCAGGGTATAGCAAAAACTAAAAGAGATAGAACGAATATAATTGCGCAATTATCAATTTCAATTTTTTACACAAATTCAATGGTAAAAGTAAATCATGGCTAACTTAATTCGTTTTGAAGATACAGAGTGTTTTTAAAATTTTGTCAATTTGACCAGGTACTTGTAACTCGCTAAATATTAGAGATAGACAAAAATGTAAAAAGAAAAGTTTATAAAAGTAGGGAATTTTGCGTAGAGTTCAGTGGCGTAGCTATATTTTTTATTGACTTTTATTTTAAAAATATAATACAAAGTTAAGTTTTTTTAAATGAAACACCCCGTATATTTTATTACTAATAGAAAGCAATTACCAAAAGCCGTAAAAATACCATATTTGATATATTTAGTTTGTCATAATTTCGTAAATATAGCCATCGTCAGGAATTCGGAACACCATAAAAAAATCAGGAGCGGTCAGATCCGGAGAACGTGGTGGTCAAGGAAAAGTAATGGACGGGGGTAACTTAAAGGATATCATTTTCCATGTATAGGCAAAAAAGATCCCCAACAAGTGTATTTTTAAACGCCAGTTGAAAAAATAGAAAAATATTTAGTCAAAATATTGTTTAAATTTTAAATGGTAAAGTGACTTTTGGCACATTCTGTATAACAACTACACCTTATTAATTTTCCAACATTTCTACAGACATAACGGTGTATACAATGTAATAAGTGATTTCCATCTATTTTAAAACCGAGTCTGTGTAATTTGATCGATATATTGCTTTTTATAACCGAGACCTAAAATTTTATAGGTAATAAAGCAATTTTTAATCGGTTTATATGAAATTGTATGGTAGTATGTAACCCACTGGGTATATTTTCAGTAAGTAGTTCTCTTATGCGCCCATTTAAATTACTATTATTAAATTCAAGTTTTTAACAACTTTATTATTTTATTTTACAAATGTAACTATAATTTTATAAAAGAAATTAAAAATTGTCTTTTTTAGGCACTGGCTAAACGACTGTCAGCGTTCTTGCTCAAATATAAGAAGAAAACCGCCGTTCGGTGGTTTTATACAGGGTTGTGATTTAATAACGGATAAATTCAATAAAAGCGGGGGTACTTCTTTTTCGAAAAATCCTCGGACACGTCGATTTTATTTTTGGATCGGGCATATTCTGACTTCAAATGTAGATATACAGGGTGTCGCAAGAACGTTTGACAAGAAAAATATATTTTTTTCAATGGAACCCCCTGTATATTTTTGCATTTTCGGATTCTCAGGAAAATTCTGGACATGTTTTATGTATAATGTCATATACCTATCTTCAACTGTATACGAAATAATTACGTTTAAATAATAATTTATAACACTTTATTGCAGCATAAATTGATTAATTACATTCCACATTTTTGAAAATTATTTTATCAAATGCTGGAAGTGGCCGCCATTAACAGCATCTCAAATCAGTTTAAACGTTTTATAACCAGTCATTGCAATTACCTATACCCTCTGTTTGTGAATATTTGACATAGACTTCAAATAGGTGTCAATTATTTAAAAGTTTCAAATCTATTGTTAATTGAAAATAATTGCAATGCGTTTAACTGAGACTCAGAGAATCGAAATATTAATTATGCTTGGCTGTGATG
Organism: Listronotus bonariensis; assembly: GCA_014170235.1. NCBI lineage: Eukaryota > Metazoa > Arthropoda > Insecta > Coleoptera > Curculionidae > Listronotus > Listronotus bonariensis. The sequence goes on from JACEGR010000762.1 coordinate 116,276, forward strand.
AGAAAACTAGAACACACAACGAAGTTCGAATTATGTTCAACAATAAACATCCGAACAGAGAACCTGTAAGTCAGTCTACAATCAGTAGAATTGAGGCTAAGTGGAGAGAGACTGGAACTGTTAAGGATATTGGCAGATCAGGAAGGGCCGGCGTTCCAAATAATAAAAAACTGGATATCCTGCTTTCATTACATGAAAATCCGAACCTCTCAAGTACTCAGCTCGCTTTGGATAATACGCTTCATAGATCGACTGTAACAAAATTTTTAAAGAAGGAAAATTGGCACCCTTATAAAATGCAATTACTTCAAGAGCTACTAGAAGATGATCCAGATCGCAGAAACGAGTTTTGTGAGACCATGACCGAGATAACTGATAATAACCCTAGACTAGTGAAACAGATATGCTTTTCAGACGAGGCAACTTTTTGTTTAAATGGACAAGTAAATAGGCATAATTTTAGGTACTGGGCACCTGAAAATCCACACTGGTTTAGGGAAAGTCATTCTCAGAATTATCAAAAGGTGAATGTATGGGCAGGGATTATTAATAACAGAGTAATTGGACCATACTTCTTTGAAGGAAATTTGACGGGACAGCGTTATCATGACTTTTTAGTAGACAACTTGATTCCAGCACTTGCGACACTGTATCCTGATGAAAATAACCCTGACGTGCCAAATCAAGAATTATGGTTTCAACAGGATGGGGCGCCTCCCCACTATACTGCTATTGTTAGAAGATTCCTAGATGATGTTTTCCCAAATCGGTGGATAGGCAGACGTGGATCAATAGAGTGGCCACCTAGATCACCCGACCTTAATCCATTGGACTACTTTCTTTGGGGTTATGTCAAAAATGAAGTGTACAAGGATAAGCCACACACTCTTGATATCCTCAAAGAACGCATTCATAATGTAATTAGGAATATTTCTCCAGACACAGTTGAAAATGTACAGCAAGAATTTATCGATCGCCTGGGGTACTGCAGAGCTGTTAATGGCGGCCACTTCCAGCATTTGATAAAATAATTTTCAAAAATGTGGAATGTAATTAATCAATTTATGCTGCAATAAAGTGTTATAAATTATTATTTAAACGTAATTATTTCGTATACAGTTGAAGATAGGTATATGACATTATACATAAAACATGTCCAGAATTTTTCTGAGAATCCGAAAATGCAAAAATATACAGGGGGTTCCATTGAAAAAAATATATTTTTCTTGTCAAACGTTCTTGCGACACCCTGTATATCTACATTTGAAGTCAGAATATGCCCGATCCAAAAATAAAATCGACGTGTCCGAGGATTTTTTCGAAAAAGAAATACCCCGCTTTTATTGAATTTATCCGTTATTAAATCACAACCCTGTATATTTACGTGTATGAAAGCCGTCAAAAAAGTATTTAATTTGGTATTACCAGCGGTTTTTACCTATTTTATCGGTAGATGCCGCCGTCCGGCGGTTTTGCTTTTTTAATTGTATCAAAATTTTTAAAAAATATAGAAAGCCTTTATTTATAATAAATTAAAATTTTGTATATTTTATTTTTTATTGCGGTGATTTTTGTGTCAGATAAAATAAATGAATATGCCAAGACCTTACATGTATACCTAGTTTTTTTACAATCAAAGAGAGTGACTTAAACTTAGATGCGATAATGACATGCAATAAAGCCATAAAAGTATTAGCCGTCATAAGGCCGTGTTTATTTTTTGTTGGCGAAGAGTTTTTTAAACAGAGTTGAATTATTCTTATTATATTATTTTCTTGAAATGTTGTCAAAAAGAAACCGGCAATAGTGGCAATTTAAACCTGATAGTAACCTATAAGTACAAGAGAAAGTAGGGGAAAGTGGCCTAAAATGACATACTTAAAATTAATTAAAATTATTTTGCGGTTAATAAATTAAAAATTTAACCTGAAATGTCGTGCAAAAAAAATCAGGGCATGCACCTGTACGTGGTCGCTGCTAAAGCGGAAAATTTTAAAATTATGAAGTGTGTCATTTTACCTGACTACGCCGCTTTAGACCAGTTTCCCCTACATCTTTTTCATTAAGTGAAATGCTGCCCTGCACAGTAAGTCCGAAAAGTTTTATAGTTTTATTGTATCCCAAGCCCAAGTCATTTTCTTAGATCGTAAAAAGAACTATACCTACCACTTCTGAGGAGTGTCTCCAAAAGGAATTTATTTAATTTTTATTTTGGTTTTAAATTTCTTCTAAATTCTTTATATTCATAATAAAATGCACAAATTTTTCACCTAATACTGACACAAAATGGTATATGAAAAAGAAACAGGCCTAATTATGTGAAGAATTTGTGCATGTCACAAGAAATTTTAAACAGAAATAAAAATCAATTTACACCCCTTTCAAAAAGACACACACTTATTGGTTTACTATTATTGCAAGTGTTTAATTGTTACTTTTCTCCTTTTTTAGCAATAATAGGAAAAATTAATTGACTCATATGGTATTTAAATTATTTTGAAGGTTTTATCATAAGGAAAGAAAACTTTAATGAAAGTAAGCTAACGATTTCATAAATTTTGCATAAGCTTAATTACCTTTTAGTATTTAGAACTTTAATTCCCGCTGAAAGCATAAACCTATAAATTATAAATCAACTCATTATTTAAATATGCATGTAAGATGAGATTAACGAAATGTAAAATTTAAGTTCCTTAGTTTACGAATTTACTGCAAAAATATAAATATTTTAATTTTTAAGAAATATGTTACGAAAAATTTACTAAAGTAATATATTCAAATTGTTTAGACCTACAAATAAAAAAGTTAATTTAACTACATTAAAATGCGAAACATGTCATGTCAACTATTAAGGGGTTATTGGCCTATTGGTACACTCACACATGACATTAAATTCATATTTATACTTTTATTAACACACACATGCTAAAAACTTAAAATAAGGTTTGTAAGTCAAAATTATTAACAAAAAGACATGTTGTACTTCTTTTTTCTAGGCTTTGCAAGCAAAACAACTTCAAAGTCAAAAGACTCTTAAACAAAGAATGTCTGTTGTAAAAAGAATTTTCCACATAGTTTAACAAAAACAAAAGCTCTTTGAGTATGTACACGTCATGCCTGTATGAAGCAGGTAGGTGTACTTTGTATAGAGACCTTGGTAGTAGAAAAATCAATTATACATTTGCGAATTTTATTTTGTACCGCTTTAATTCATAACAACCATGATTTATTTAGCAAAATATATCCGTTATAAACATATTATATTATACAGTATGTCCACAGATGAACTTAACTGTACCTGTAGTTTTTTTTCTTTTTTGGAGAAAAGTTCATAAAAATGTTTGGTTTATTTCAAATTCTAAACGCCCAAAAAAAATCTTCCTATGATATACCTAATGGTTTATAATATTTAAAAAAACAAAAAAATAAAATTTAGTAAAAAAAGTTGTAACACATAAGTAGAGATTTATGATGCAACAAAAAGTGGAAATTTTAATTACGTTATTATGCAAAAAATTTTTAAACACTTTTTATAAAAAATAAACAATTATTTTTTAATCACAAAATAATTTTTTAAATTTTACTAATTAACCATTATCAATGGAAAAAATATAGAACACTTTTCTTATACTATTTAATAAGGTATTTTTAAAAATATCTCCAATTATTTTATATTATAATTAATATTAATATTTTTAATTTAAGCCACAATTTAAGATAAAACAAAATTTTTATTAAAAAAAACACTTTTTCCAAATAATAAATATAAAACAACACAGCTATAGCTAAGTTTATTCATTAACACATTATAAATTATAAACAAAGAAAATCAATAAAAAGGTTCCGATAAAAAGTAGTTATTAAATTAACAATTAAATTTTTAAAAATAAATTTGTTTAAACGGTTAGATTTTTTGAGATAAATAAAGAGCGCTTATTAGAAAAATTGAGTAACTATAAAAACATCGTGGCGAGCAGTGGTGTAGTGGCTAGCGTGTCAGCCTCTTACCGAAGCGATCCGGGTTCGCATCTCGGAGTCGGACATCGGATTTTTAATAGCTCGTCACCTCACAGTTGGCAATGGCAAACCACTGTGTAGTATTCTGCCATTTCTAGGTAGTAGTTATTTAAAAATAACGTCCGTGGTGGCACTAACGCGTTGTCTAAAAGGTGCTGTGAAATGCAACTGCATGTTTCAGTGCTTGGATAACGTTGACGGAACACGACAATATTGGGTTAAACATCCAGTAACCCGGCACTCACGGTACACTGGTATTTAGGCATAAGCCTCCGTGAGATGTCATAAAGATAAAAAAAAGAAAAATATTGACAAAAACCCGTAAAGAGCCATTTAGCGGCATACAATCAATGTGAATTATTACTAAAATGATGAAGCACAATCGTCTAGCCTATGTCCCAAATATAACTTACCAGCCGACCCGTTCTTACTTCGTTTGGAGCTAATTGTATTTTTTCTTAACTGTTTGTTTAATCATAATAAAATATTATATCCTATAGCACTTTCGAATAGTGTAGCTTTCTGATAATTAAATAAATATTATGATTCGTTCAGTATTTCTGAAAATTAGCCCTAACAAACAAACAAAGAAATAAGAGACAAACAAATAAACAAACAATAAAACAAGCGATAAAAGTTACAAACTTTACCTCTTTATAATATTAGTATAGATATCGGTTTTTTCTTTTTAAAAACAAGCATTAAAAAATTGACCTTTTGAGGAGTAACTCTAAAACAAATGATATTTAAAAAATTTATATGAAACTGTACCACTACTTAATCATGTAGAATCACCGACTTAAGTTTAGTAATCGATTTTAAAATGGCCTTTCTAGAATAATATGCTGTTTTTTTCCTATTTTAAATTTTTACTTCATGTTTTGCAAACGTAAAAACAAAGTTGACTTAACAGGAAAATGTTAAAGCGAGATTGTTTACCGCATAATGTTTGTCTTAAGTCTAGTAACTATTTCATTTTCTTTGTTGCAAATCATATGTGTATATGTCAAATGAACATATAAATAAAGGCAAGAATAGCGGAAACAAAAATGGTAAATAGGCATGTTATTAAAATTTCTTTCATAGCTTCGCAATCCATTATACTTAATTTCGTTGCCAATGACACTGGAATATCGCATAAAGATGTACCAACATTCGCATAAAGATGCAATGACATAACTTCTGAAAACTTAAAACATAACGGTTAGGTATAAAAAATATTCTCTATATGACTTGTTACCACCAATAAGAAATTATACAGCTAGTTTTCAAAAGTTTTTACCACATTTCGAAAAAAGTCTATTTTTATAAAAGTCCTGCTTGAAACGAAAATAAATTTCCACATCAAAACTTGTATGTTAGATATATAAGATGGCTTAGAAAAAAATCGGCTATATTTTTAAAAGTAAAAGTTAGGTAATAGCATAGAGTAAGGAAATTATAAGAGTTATCATGGAATAGCGGATTTAAGGACAGGTCATGCGAAAACTCCCAATATAATTTTATTCGTTTCTCGTTGAAATACCGCCAGTTAGTCATTTCAGTAAGCTTACGTGTCTCCCCACCGCGGATGTTACACGAGGCGAGGCTTCGACCGACGCATTTAAAGTGTAAACTGGAAAAATGACAAGTCTGCCGCCAAGCCTGCCGCAAAAGCGGTACGAAAATTTTAGCATACCATGGTTTCTCTTATCCGTAGGTATGTTACTTTATGGTAATAGTAAAGAGTAGCCTTAGGTACATGAAATTTTATCAAAAGTGACCAAAAAAATTACTGAAAAAAATCTATAAGTGACACCTTAAAATATACAAAGTGCGTTTGGCTTTAAATAAATTTTAAAAATATCAAAAAACGTTAGAGTTTAGGTAAAAAAATTACTTTAAGAAATATCACTGCACTATTTTAAAAATACATTAAATGTAAAGTAGGTACCAAAAAGAGTAATATACAGCTTTTCATAAATACTCCCTGATATCTCAGTTATGAATAATGCGATTTTCTTTAAATTTTGGTGGTGAATGTATGTTAGAGAAATGAACTATTTGGCATAGCAAATACTTATATCTACCATTGAAGTACGGTCTTTGGGGGTAAAAAAGACTATATTTTTAGAAAAAAATATTAGGGCTTTTCTAATATATTTTTTTTGTCAGATTTGTCATCTCCAAAAACCTCTTAATTTATTTTTTAATGTCAAGCGCAATTTTTTAAATATTATTTTCCCAAAAAAATATTTCCTACATCCCCAAACAGTGCCGGATTAAGCGTAAAGCCGTGAAGCGACCGCTTCAGCGCTGGGAATAGGGGAGCGCAAAAATAGAAGAAAACGTAGTGGTATGGTTTTATGTATGGAAGACCGCAATGGTAAAGAACATTATTTTTAATGCCAGATACTTTATTTTTTAAAACACCATTACCACCAAAATTTAAAAAATCGCATTATTTATAGCTTAAGATATTAGGGTGTATTCATAGAAAGCGGGACACACTGTATAACAGTAATGGCGAACCATTGATTTGCGTGCCCAAATTGGTACGCGAGGTAAAAATTTGGGCACCCAAGCATTTTGTATTTTTTGTAATAAAAAAATCGCATTATTCATAACTGAGATATCAGGGTGTACCCAAGCAGCAAGCTGACGTCTTATTGACGTCTCTTTTAAGTCATTTTTGGTCATATTTGGTCAGAAAATACGTCATAAAATGACGACAAAATGATGTTAAAAGGACCTTCCTAAGTCAGAGACAAAAGACGTCCCGTTAATAACGTCTTTAAGATGACGAAAAATTGACGCATATATTTTTTTCCAAAAGCTAAAATGATACGATATTTTATTTGACAACTATAACAGGAAAAAACTCCTTACTGCTTGCAATTTCCTTGTACTGCAAGGTCGCATTTCTGGGGACACTGTCCAACTTGGAGATGCAATTTTTACACTAGCTAATCGAGATCACCGACCGCCGACCTGTCTCTGAACTATTTTGAACTCATCGGTACGGTGTAGGCGATAACAACAAGATTCAAAACTTTCCTTTAAAAAGCGGAGATGTTGAATAAACGTAGTAGTTTGTTTGTCCATTGCGCCATCTATCGGTATAGTTTTTGCCTATTTTATTTTTGTCAAATTTTTTGTCATATGATATTTTCGTTGGATTTTGACACGAATCATATAATGTCACAATTTTTTTCTGGCGAGTTTTCCAAACATGACGTCATTAGATTTTTATGAGCTAGTATGACAAAAAAATACGTTAAAGAGACGTTGCTTTAATGACGTCAAAAACATGTCATTAAAATGATGTTAAAATGATGTTAAAATGACGTTAAAATGACGTCAAAATTTTGGTCTGATTACGTCTTATGACCAAAAATCACTAAAAATGACGTCATAGTGACGTCTTGCTGCTTGGGTATTCTAAAAAAAGCTGGACACACTATATAATTATATAAAAAATGATTAATATTAATTAATGGATTAGCAACATAATGGAAATTTTGCACATTCTGAAAACTTTATTAATTAACAAATTTGTTTAAGCAAAAAATACCCAATTTACCACAAATATTTAAAGAAAATTGGATTATTCTTAACTGAGATATCAGGGTGTATTCATGAAAAGCTAGACACACTGTGTAATTATATAAAAAATTAAAATTATTAATTTATGGATTAGCAAGATAATGTAAATTTTGCATATTCAGAAAACTTTATTAATTAACAAATTTGTTTAAGCAAAAAAATACTCAATTTACCACCAATATTTAAAGAAAATCGGATTATTCTTAACTGAGATATCAGGGTGTATTCATGAAAAGCTAGACACACTGTGTAATTATATAAAAAAATAAAAATAATAATTTATGGATTAGCAAGATAATGTAAATTTTGCATATTCAGAAAACTTTATTAATTAACAAATTTGTTTAAGCAAAAAAAACCCAATTTACCACCAATATTTAAAGAAAATCGGATTATTCTTAACTGAGATATCAGGGTGTATTCATGAAAAGCTAGACATACTGTGTAATTATATAAAAAAATAAAAATATTAATTTATGGATTAGCAAGATAATGTAAATTTTGCATATTCAGAAAACTTTATTAATTAACAAATTTGTTTAAGCAAAAAACCCAATTTACCACATTTATTTAAAGAAAATCGGATTATTCCTTACTGAGATATCAGGGTGTATTCATGAAAAGCTGGACAAACTGTATAATTATAGAAAAAAATTTGATAATATTAGTTTATGGATTAGCAAGGTAATGTAAATTTTGCATATTCAGAAAACTTTATTAATTAACAAATTTGTTTAAGCAAAAAAAAACCCAATTTACCACCATTATTTAAAGAAAATCGGATTATTCCTTACTGAGATATCAGGGTGTATTCATGAAAAGCTGGACAAACTGTATAATTATAGAAAAAAATTTGATAATATTAGTTTATGGATTAGCAAGGTAATGTAAATTTTGCATATTCAGAAAACTTTATTAATTAACAAATTTGTTTAAGCAACAAAAAACCCAATTTACCACCATTATTTAAAGAAAATCGGATTATTCCTTACTAAGATATTAGGGTGTATTCATGAAAAGCTGGACAAACTGTATAATTATAGAAAAAAATTTGATAATATTAGTTTATGGATTAGCAAGGTAATGTAAATTTTGCATATTCAGAAAACTTTATTAATTAACAAATTTGTTTAAGCAAAAAAAACCCAATTTACCACCATTATTTAAAGAAAATCGGATTATTCCTTACTGAGATATCAGGGTGTATTCATGAAAAGCTGGACAAACTGTATAATTATAGAAAAATTTTTGATAATATTAGTTTATGGATTAGCAAGGTAATGTAAATTTTGCATATTCAGAAAACTTTATTAATTAACAAATTTGTTTAATCAAAAAGAAACAATTTACCACCAATATAGAAAATCGGATTATTCTTAACTGAGATATCAGGATGTATTTATAAAAAGCTGGACACACTGTATAATTATATAAAAAATTAATAATATTGATATATAAATTAGCAAAATAATGCAGGTTTTGCATAATCAGAAAACTATTAAGCGATAAATCTGGCCAAATTTGATAATTAACGGATTTAATTAAGCAAGAAATTACCCAATTTATCTCGAACGAAACAAGCTTCAAGCTATTTAAGAAGGAAGGTATAAAAAATTTATAGGTAACAATTTAAAGAGTATTTGTTTAATATAATAACTTGATTTCTTTTATGTTAATCGAATAATAAATTAGGTAAACATAAAGTTTATATTTTATGCCCTATGTTTCCTTTTTTTAACAAGAATTTAATGTTTAAGTTTCTAGCTTTTATAACCAAAAATTATTATATTTTTTTTGGTAAAATGATGTTTTAAACTAAAAAGAGTCGTTAGTAGGGCTGACATTTGTCTCTTATACAGGGTGTCATTTTAATTAATGGTCCAATACACAAAGAAACGTCAGACACTTTTTTACGTCAAAATATTAAAGTTTTTTTTTTGACATAAACTTTTCATATCTGATATAAACTTATGTGTAAACTGGAGGGCACTACCTACACTGTTTTAAATTTCTCTAAAACGTTACAATCTTTTTTGCTGCCTTGCATGTACCATCCTGACCAGTAAACAGTTTAGTATAAATATTATATTAATTTTATAAAAAACACCCTGTATATTATACTACCATTGCAAAGATATTTAAATAAGCTTTAACAAAAACATATTTCACATGTCAATCTCTTTTAGTTTTAAAAACATGACCATTTAAATCTAAAAAATAGTAGATTTAACCTATCTACGCACTAAGATTTAGAGGCTCATATTTCCGAAACTATTAGAGAAAACCATTTTATACAGTGACCGCCATATGGTTCAACATTTCTGGCGGTCACTGTATGTGGTATTTTCTGTAGGGTCTTTACTATGTATTTTTTATGGTGATACAATATACAGGGTGTTATATTTTAAAAATGGCATTTAATTATCGAACTTCTGATTATGGCCATATTTCCAAAACTATGAAAAAATAAAATATTTTAAATGTAGTATTTTTACGGTTTTTAAAGAGATCTTTTATTGATATAAAATACCATATTTGAAAAACTTAACTTTGTAGCATATCTTTATAATAAAGGGTATTAAAAAAATAGGCACGCCACTAAACTCTACGTACAGAATCCCAAACACTCTTTTATTTGCATTTGGCGAAATTGACAAACTTTGGAAAAGACTCTATATCTCTAAAACGAATCCTGTCATGAATCACTTGCACCACTAAATTTGTTTCAAAAATTTAAATCGAGATTGAACAATCAGATTTGTTTCATCCCTTTTAGTTTTTGTTGTAACCTACAAGGTCAGCGAAAGGGCGCCACCCTGTATAAACCGTTTAGAGATTGTGGTAGCTATTTTTGGTAGTTTATAGAAAGCCTATAGCTACGATGCCAGGTTGCTCTTTTATTACTTGCAGCACCATTGCTAAAATTATAAATTGCAGATCAATAAATTTATTTTATATAAACGACAAAACTAACGTATTAATTAAATAATAAAATAGAACAATTATTTCTCTTTCTCGTGCTCTTTCATTTTCCGCTTCCTTTCGCATGAGTTGTTTGAAAACCGCAATTTGTTAGAATTTAATATATAGTTAACTAATTATTTGCTAGTGGGAAGTAAAATTTATTTGCTTAAAAATATAAATGGTACAAGAAACTAAATGGAAAATAATTCCCCGCTGTCATCAGAGTGGGGTCGAATAGTGAAAATCGGTATTCGAATACGAATACCGGATAAAAAGTATTCGAATACCGAATATTTGAATACTTGCAAGAAAAAAAGTATTCGAATACTCGGTATTAACGAACACCTGGAATCGATATTCGAATACTAAAAACCAAAAGATTCGAATACCAGAAAAGAAAAGAACCCCGTTAATTAAAAATTTGAAGAGCAAAAAACAAACAAAAAAAAAGTCCTCATCTCATTTTTCCCTTCTTTTTATTCCCTTTTGGTATTCTACGCATGTCAATTTTGGTATTCGAATACTGCTTACACATTCCAGTATTCGAATACTTGGAGCGCTGATATTCGAATACTTCAAAAGTATTCGAATCCCGAATAGTAACTAAAAGTATTCTGCCTAATACCGAATACCAAACACAGAAATGTATTTGAATACCGGCAAAATGTATTCTGAATACTATTCAGAATACTGAGTATTTGAATACGACCCAGCTCTGACTGTTATTCACCGTGGACTCGGTACAACCAGTTTGACAATGCCGATGAGGTAGGCAAAGCGCGTCACTGGAGAATGACATGATAAGCAGGAGCTCTTCTTTAACTATCGAAAGGGAGATTTCTCTTTTGTAAATATACATGATGTGGAAAAATGCTACCACATATTCAAGGCTAAAATATGTCGATTTAACCTAACTTACCTTAATTCAAAATTAAATGATTTCGGAGATATAGAAAGCTAAAAATGTATTCTGGAATTACTTATTTATTAATAATTTTGCTAATATTAGGTTTATTATAACAATATGTGGCTAAAGGGGGTCTGAAAGGTAAAAGATAGGAATCTGATATAAATTTTATTTTAAACTGTAGGGGGTGCCACCTGCAATATTTTGCATACATTAAAAGAATATAACTTTTTGAGCCCCCGGTATGTAATTTTCAGATAATTTTTTTATTATTTAAAATATTTTACACTAAAAAGGTATACCTGGTAAAAGTTAATTTAAAAACCCGTTTTTAGGATATTTAGATTTTAAAAAATTAATTTCTGTATGGTTAGGTATATGCTATAGAGGGTAATTTAGAATTCGATGCTAATCCGGAATATAACTTGTAACTGATTTTAAAAATAAAAGTTCAATTATTGGATGATCTTTTTGTTGGGTACACGCCTGGAAAGAATGGGACCGCTTCGGTCCTGGTCCCAGGGTATACGAGCTGACCCTGTTCAGCCCTATTAACCCCTATGAACTGACCGGTCACCTGAAACAAAAAACCTCCCAAAAACCCAAAAATTCTAATTAAAAAACGACGTTTCGGTGGCATAGTTGCCACGTTTGTCACCTTTTTGTCTTACAAATAATAAATACATTAGTTACTTATGTCACTCATGACACAAATGTCAAACTATTTTCAGTTTGCAATACTAAAAAGCATACAATTTAAATCATTTTTAATTTAAATATTACTTAATTTTTTATTTTATTTTTTAACTTAATTTTAACTTGACAACGGACTATTCTAAATCTCAGTCAAGTCAAGGCATTTAGAACATACGATTATTTAAACTTTTTTCTTTAAATAACCTAAGAAATAACACTTTAAAAGATGAGCATCTAATACTAAAACACTCCTTATGGCTTAGATCTGGCCATGCAGGAAGTAATTTTTTTAAATCGGATACCTATATCAACTTTTACCATTAATGGCTTCTTTATGTAAAGTATGATAATGAATAATCATTTTTGTCCTAAAATTACCTACAGTGTGGTACAAAAAAGTTATTTCGTTTTTAATTTGTGCCAGATACTGCAGGCACGCCCTCTAGAGTTTGCAATAGAATTTACCGCAGAAACAGAACAAACCAGGCCCCTTTTAGCCAAATATTATAACAATACACCTATTATTAACAAAATTATTTATGAAAAACTTAAATTTAAATAAACTTTTAATACCCTGTATCTCCCAAATCATCCACTTTTGAAAGAAGGTAAGTTGAATTAGATCGTTATATTTTATCCTCAAGAATTTGTGATAGCATTTTTTTGCACCTTTTAAAGACACCCTGTATAAAACATTTGCTTTAATCTTATGATAAAAGAGCTAATTGTATTTTTGGTAATTAAATATTTAAAATTTTATTTGATGCAATCAGCATTATAAAAATTTTTTAAACAAGTTTTGTAAGTACTATACTAAAAACCGTTCAGGCAATAAATGTCGCATTAAATAAGTAGTAATGTTAGGTATACCAAACACGTCAATATGGTATTTTTGTGTTCAAAGACCTAAAATTTATACAATACAAAATTTAATTTTCCTGTTAGTTGAGTTACATGTGTTTTATCTGTTAAGATTTTTATTTCATTCCTCTTCTTCTTTAAACACATCTTTATTTATAAGCAATAATATTTTTAATAGTTTTTTTTAATTAAATAATATTTGTTTTGCAGGGTGGTATTTAAGTAATAGGGAAAAAGTAACTGGAAAAATTTTAAAGTTAAAACATTGCAATTTTACTAAACTTACCTTAGTACAAAAGTTGAAATTAATTGAGATACAGGGTGTCAAAGTGTGTTTGAAATATTTTAATAAAACACGATATCAAAGGTTGTTTTTAGCATAAGCCATTCATATATTTATATTGTTAATATTTATGTGTAAGGGGCATGCGCACTAGATAAAATCCGAATAATTTCATGTTTTGGGCATGAGCCTGACGGTTTACAAACGGTGTCCAACTGCTGTAGGAACAAACCTAAGGTCCACACAAATGGGTGGCCGTCCGGATCCAGACCACGGTCCGCGCCAGTTGGTGACCCCTGTTATATATTATTATATTTAAATAATTGTTTTTTGAAAGTTACGGCGGAAACATTTTGTCTGGCCAAAACCTGATCTATTAAGTTTAAATATCCAATTAGCCAAAATATTTTAACTGTTTTACAGGAATCCATAAACTTAATGACGAAATTCAAGGATGTCTATAAATAAAGTTTGTATAAACATTAAAATGACAAAACAAACCATCATAAAAAACTACTATAAGAATAAAATAAAAGACGAGCTTGTTTAAATTTTAAGAAATGTTTTTGTCTAATAATAATTATTATTTAAATATTTTAATGTTTAAAATGTCTGTACAATATGTACTCTACTACAAAGGCCTTGAGCCAAGTTATTATATTATTTTGGCTATTTCAAAAATAATATTATACTTTCTTTTACCAAATTTTTCGTTAGAAATTTTTTAGGCTAGGAAAAATCCAAGTTTTAAATGCAAACCCTTTTTTGTATTTTTTCCTAACTTTAATTTAATATTATATAACAAATAAAGTGGCAACTAAAAATCTTGCATAAAAAAATTTGATGTGATAAAAATTTAACTGACCATATAGTCCAAGAGCCCGTGAGCGGCAGACCTTCGTCATTTTGTAAAAGCTGAAAGTTTGTAAGCGCATGCTCCTAACATAGGTAGAAGCAATGGAAGACTATGATGTTTGACTTATAGTGGCTTTGGCGGGTACCAGGTACCAAAGGTAAATAAATTTAAACTTAACTTTTGTCATTTTGTAAAGCTGAATTTTATATTATATTAGTTGGGTACCTATTAGAAAATATTTCCTTAGTCGCCAGACAGTTCCAACCCCTTGGCAGACAAATATTTTGGGGTGGCATAATGGTCCTGCCTAAGCCACTATAAGTCAAACTTTATAGTCTCCCATAGCCTCCACCTAGGTTGGGAGCATGCGCTAACAAACTTCTAGCTTTTATAAAATAACGAAGGCTCACGGGCTCTTAGTTTTAAAGTTTAAAATAGACAATTTTGTAAAATTTAAAATTAGTCAATAAAATTTGGTTTAATTCACGAAAAACATAAAAAAGAGACTTGTTTTTAAAACGCGGATTTTTTCGGATGGGGTTACGGGTAATCCAAATAAGAATATGGTATATATTTTGTGTTGTTCCAATATTCCAGTTTTTAGATTTGAAAATATTATCGATTCCCCTGCATTTAAAACTATTTATGTATTGTACAGGGTGGGAAAAATTGGACGTTTTTATGGGCTATCTCAGTTATTGCTAGAGTTATTAAAAAAACCATTGTAGGTGTTATAAGCTTAATTTTGGAGAAACTTAAAATGGCGTAGTCAGAATTTAATTAAAATTATTTATCCAAGAGATACGAGGAAAAATTGTCGTTTTTGACAATGATATAACACCTGATAACCCAGTGGCCTATTCCCCAAATAAACAAATTTAAAAAGTTAGAAGACAATTTAAAAAATTGGCTCTTTTAAAAAACCACACAAGTTTTTTACTGTGATTATACTGTTAAAAGTATATTAAGGTTAGTATAAATCATAAAAAAATCTTAATTATTACATTTAGATATTAATTTAAAATATTATTGTAAAAAGGTGTTTATACGGGGACGCTCAAAAACAAATATTAAATTCAAATATTTAAAAAACTATAAAAAGTAATGATACTATGTTATATATATTTGGTATTGGAGTGACAAGGGCAATAGGGTGTGCCATAGGAAAAACATCTAGTTGGCAACGTAATTTATTAGCGCTACCCTATATAAAATCAAAAACGACAATTTTTCAATTTTCCCTCGTATCTTTTAGATAAATAATTTTAATTAAATTGTTACAACGCCACTTTTGGTTTCTTCAAAATCGAGCCTATAACACCCACATCGGTTTTTTAATAACTTCAGTAATAACTAAGGTAGTCCACCCTGTACATTTTAATAAAATTAACATGTCAGAAGAATAAAAAAACAGTTCTAAATTAGAAAGTAACTCTTTTATTTTAAGATATGTATACTTATTTCAATATACTAAATATGCTTCACAACAAGTAAATTATTATGTTATCGAGTAAATTGTCAAGAAAACAACCTTCATAATGCATAAATCAAGGCTTTATGGAAAATCGGACGGAAATGTAATTTTGTAAAATTGCCGTTTAGCGCGCTGACTGAAAATTGCATAGAGATCGCTTATTTAAAATTAAATACTTTCGGGACATCGTAAAATGAAAAACACCAGCTAACATTTTATCGATATATGGCTCTTTTCCTGTTTTTTATTTTGAAAACAAACAATACATAAAAAGGTAACAATTTAATTAGAACATATTTTAGATTTATTGGTTTTAGATATTGTTCTATAAATCATTTTTATTTTTAGCTGTCATCGCATTTAAATAGTAATTTATGTAACAAGTGCATAAAGTGATACTTTTTTACGAATGGGGAGTTTGACAGCACGAGCCGTCAGGCGAGTGCGGCAATCCCATGAGTAAAAAAGACACTTTATGCATGTGTTACATACTATATTTTGTCCACGATCGTATAAAAATGTCTTAATTTTAATTTTTGCAGCACAGCCATTATATTATGACAACAAAAATCATAGTCTCTTTATTGTTTAGGAGAGAATTATTCTCTTTATTAACTATGCATTTATTATATAAATTTAAAAAATTGTATACCTATTTACTTACTTTTTATAGAAATAATACTAAAACAGTATCAATTCCTTTTCAATTTTTTAGTCATCCAAATTCATTATTCTCCATTATTTCCAATAATTTCTACAAAATTTATTTGCGAACTGTCAAACTTTAAAACTAGTGACACATGAACTAAAAGGAAGAATGACGAAATCAAAGGTGACTTGACTGTTTGGCTCAGTTGATGTCGCGCTTACTGTTTACATTGATATATTGATATTTAAGTTTATTAAAGTAGTAGTACTAGAATGGAGTACTTTAACTTCATGTTGACGATTAAAAAACAGCTTTTTTTAACGGTCGTAGAAAAATATTTTTTTAATATTAGAAATTTAACACCGTATTGTCAATTTACCGGTACTTTTCATTGTATTTTCTGAATACTAAAACCAACTCAAAAAGTTTTTATTTACTTATAAGTTGTAGGTATTCTGTAGCTCTTTTGCATGTATGTATTTTAATTTCGAGAAGTTATAGGCTCGCTGCGCACTATAGTCCACGAGGTAGAAACGTCGGAAAAACAAAAATTTTAGGTTGGCTGATTTTTTTTTGTTTTGGTCTCCCTTCTTTTTCGGGTAGATCCTCCGCTGTCTGGCTGGCGCATGGCGATAGCGGTTGCGTTGGCGCTCAGCTGTGACCTTGAAATTTAGAGCTGTCACCATGATATTTGGAGCTGTCACTTATAAGTCAAAAAATGCAGACCTTGATCATATATTATCGTTTTAAGTTTCTGCAAATTATACCTAACGGTTCAAAAGTTAGAAGAGGGACGACTGTATAATTAGCAATAATAAAAGTGTCTGGCAATAAATAAAATATGTTTGGTAAACCTATCTAAAGACAAGAAATTGAAAATTAGGTTTTTTTAACCTTGTATTATTACCCGTTCAGGTAGGATGCAAACTAATAAACGCAATCACTTCCCCACCTAGACAGCCCAGGGTCTATCCAGAAAAGAAAGGAGGATAAGGTATTAAAAAATCAACTGAAAATTATTTTTTGAAAACGTTGCTATCTCTTATATTACTAGGCAGCCTGGGTGTGGCAGCTTGGCTGCGGAAGCCTACTCGAATTCAGAATTTAAAGCCGTATTTTTTATTTTTAACGGTTGTCAACATTATAAAATCATTACATTTCTTCGGCAAATGATGACGTCATCAACTCCGCGATTCAACCGTATTTAAAACGAAGTGACTAGGGGCACGTTGATGTGCCGCGATTATTTTTTACCGGGCACGTGTATGACGTCACTACTGTCTACTATCCTTATTTTTACTATATTCTCCTTCTTTTTGCACTAAATTCCTGATATAACACTAAATTGGCACACAATATTTCATTTTACATTTAAAAACCTTTTTAAAACCTGTTTTTACTGATTATAAGCCTTTCTTTATTAATATAATAAAAGGTTTGCTTTAAATCAAGTCGCCAAGTTTGAAACCACTATACACATAGGTGTATGCATGGTTGCAGCGTTTTGGGCGTAAAAAAATAGAATTTAATTAAAAAACGTGTAAAATAACTAAAAAAGAGGTTTTTTAAGGATGTTCATAAAATATTGTATGCCAATTTAGTGTTATATCAAGAATTTTGTGCAAAAAGAAGGTGGAATATAGCCAAATTAAGGATAGTTTGAATTTCAACTTTGATGATGAATAATGGCACGCTCAGTAGTGACGTCATACACGTGCCCAGTTAAAAAATAATCGCGGCACATCAACGTGCCCCTAGTCACTTCGTATTTAAAAACAGGTCGGAGAAACGCTGCGAGAGCGCTACTTACATTATACGTACCAAAAGTATATGAAAGAATACATTAAATCATTCGTTTATCATGAGGCGGTTGTAGTTATACAGGGTGTAATTTAATTGATGGATAAAAATACAGGGTATAATTCCTTATCTTATTTTAGGAAGAAAAGTTATATAAACATATGGATGTGCTCTTCAAATTTATTTTTGACGCAAAATCATGTTAGCTTTAAGAAATGCATGGTACCATTTTACATTCCCATAATCTTACGTAAGATTGGTGGACGGGGTGGCGGGTTCAAGGTTTAAGATAGAAATGTTACCAGAGGGAGGGAAGGCGGTCGAAAATTCAAAAAAAAAAACCCGACAGCCGACAGTGCATATTTCTGGACCATACAAGAAACATGGGGGCTTTGCTTATTTTAAAAATTAAGTGTATTAGCAAATATGTAACAATAACAACAAATACTTAAATAATTGACGTTTAAACAACCTTTACTAAAAACAACGTTTTTGATATTTTTTAAAGTTTACCACCCTGTATCTCAAAAACAAAAAAATGCGAAATCATGTTCAAATTATATTTTTTTATTATTAAAAGACGCTTATCAATAAGTTCTTAAATTTTTTGCGGCACTTATATTTTCTTCAAAATTAAACATGCAGATAAATTATGTTTTTAATATCCATGTATAACTTCATTATGAAATCGTTTTCGTTTTACCGTATTATCGATATATTCTCTCTAGACAGTTATTTCTTGATTTGATTGATTAGGTTATAAAAAGAGCCGTTAGTACTTATTTATAGGTGTATGTACTAATTTAAATGTGTTAATATGATTTAAAAATGTTATGTCATCAAACGGCTTTAAATTTATTTTGTTAATAAATTGTAAAAAAAAGTTTTAGTTTTATTTTTAAGTTGATATTTAAGTTAAATTTTATTTAGGTTTCAGGTTAATCTATTCATTTCTTTGATTATAAATATTTTATTACAAAAAATCAAATTTATACAGCATGCCTTTAAAAGTTTTTACTATATGAAAAACTTTTTATTTATTTACTATATAAAAAGTTCCTCTTTCTTAAAAGTCCTGCGGGCAGAAATAGTTATTTATAATACAAGGAAAAAGTTTTAGATTTTAGCTCGATGTTGTGTTATCTCCCGACGCGAAGCGGAGGGAAACAATAAACGGAAATCTAAAATCTAAAATTTTTTTCGTGTACAATACACATTTTTCTTTTGTGATGGAAAAAAACGACGACTTGTTATAAAAAAATAAACTAATATTAAAGAAAAATTAATCATGTAAAATTTGAAGTTTTAAACTGGTCGCCTGGTATATTTAAAACACAATTAGACCTTGCATTACTACGAAAACCCTTAAGGAAATTATTTATTATCAATGTAATTTTGTAATTTGTCAAATTAAAATTAAAAATTTAAAAGTAAAAGCGATCCTTTAGTAATTTTTTGGAATATTAGTAAGCTAAAAAAATATCTGACTGGACTCCTAAAACAAAGAAATGTAAGTTTTTGTTTAATAAATTATTCTAAAATTATATATTTATCTCTACTTATGAGTATGTATGCCCGGGAAACAAAGTACTCACTTTTTTTCACGGGAAAAAAGTAATTTAATAAAAAGTCACATTTTAGTACCTGTTAACAAAAATACAATGTCAAATTTTTTTCCCGTCACGGAAAAAATATATTTCTACGACCACTTGTCAGAAAATAGCAAATAGCACACTGATTTACACGCATGGAAAATGCGTTTATATCACGCTAAAGTGTTGCAAAGTTGACTTTTTACAGCACTAGTGTTGCAAAAAGTACTTACAACACTGGTGTGATACATATTATGATGTCATTCTAAAAACTGCTATTGGTTTTGTGCTTTTAAGTAGAGCATATTTATTGTAGCGACAGTAAAAAAAAAAACTTTGTATTTACCCTAAACGGTAGAACCCAAATTGGCGAAAATCATCTCATTTTATATTTATTAAATTTACGAAAAATAAAAACATGAAACAAAAATAGACATAACCACAAAAACAACTTTCACTGACTGGCACAGTGTTGTCAGGTAAGTAGATCAAATTTAAAATCTCCCTTCTACCTTTGAGCACGTACTTTATAGAGGCAGCCTTGCCGCTTGACCGTTCGACCTAAAGCGCCAGAGAGAGAAAAAGCCCATAGATCAAATTCCTTCCTCTCTTTCTTCGTGTACTCAAACAACTAGTTAAATCTTTTTTTTAATCCCTAATTAAACCGTAAGGCTAATACACACTTTATGAATCCACTTTCTTTATCCATTCATAAATAGAATCAGACTCTTCCGACGTTGCCAAATGCTTTCCATATTTTGCATGGTAACTGACGTTTGGTAGTCGTTTTTCCTTACTTTAAGGACTTTAGGTTATGCATTTACAATTTTCATATTTTTATATTTTTCTTAAAATATGAGGGAAAACTGTTATTTTTACTTAATTTTACATGTGATGTTCAGTTTCATTAACTCGTTTTACCAATTTTACTCCCACCCAGCACCCCTTTTCACTCCCCTGGTCCCGTAAGTTTATTTACTGATATTTTTAAAAAACGGAATATTTTGGATATGCACCACTTACGTTTTATTTAGAAGAGTGTCTAAAATATGTAAGAATCGATAATTTTTAAAAAAACCCTTATAATAGCAGAAAACCGTATTAAACTATTAGCGTTATTACCTAACAAAACCATACAATTTTTATTAAGTGAGGGCCTTTTTAAATTCCAAAATGATAGAAAGTTATATAATGCTTCTAGGTAGGTGATTTTCGATGTAAAAATATTGTCAAAACAGTATAATATAGCAGTGAGGAAAAGTATATATCACACTAGTGTTGCAAAGTAAATATCACCCTAGTGTTGCAAAGTTCTCAATTGTTTTTATTTTTCTGAACAGACAAACTTTAATTTATTTATTTTTGGTGAATAATTTGTGGTCGTAGGAAAATGAGTGTACAGGTATTCAGTGTAGAAATGACTTTCTTACACTCGTGGGTTTGTCGCACTCGGCTAACGCCTCGTGCTACAATATTCCCACTCGTGTGAAATTAGTCATTTCCCACACTTGTAATGTAATATACTATTTCCTACGACCACTTCGTGAAAATAGCAAATAGCACACTGATTTCATGCATAGAAAATGCGTTATATCACACTAGTGTTGCAGGAGTACTTTACAGCACTAGTGTTGCAAAGTACTTTACAACACTGGTGTGATACATATTATGAGTCATTCTAAAAACTGCTATTGGTTTTGCAATGCGACATATTTATTGTAGTGACAGTAAAAAACCTTTTATTTACCTTAAACGGTAGGGCAAATTAGCGAAATCATCTTATTTATATTTATTAAAATTTACGAAAAATAAAACATAAACAAAAATAGACATAACCACAAAAAACAACTTTCACTCGACTGGCACAGTGTTGTCAGGTAAGTAGATCCAAATTTAAAAAAAAAAAATCTCCCTTCTACCTTTGAGCACGTACTTTATAGAGGCAGCCTTGCCGCTTGACCGCTCGATCCTGAAAGCGCCAGAGAAGAGCGCTATAGAGCAGATTCACTTCCTCTCTCTTGGTACTCAAACATCTAGCTAAACCTTTTTTAAATCCCAGCTGAACCTAAGTGTTTAATAGTCACAGTCTATGTATCCACTTTCTTTTTTATCCGAGTTCATAAAGAGAATCTGACCCCCTTCCGACGCATGCCAAATGCGTTCCATATTTCTTGACATGGTAACTGACGTTTCGGTAGTCGTTTTTTCCTGTACTTTGTTGACTTTGGGTTTATGCATTTGCCAATTTTCATATTTTCTTATATTTTTTCTTAAAAATATGGTGAAAAACTGCTGAGTTTCACTTAATTTTCATGTGATGTTCAGCCTCATTAACTCGTTCTACCAATTTTACCCCACCCAGCACTCCCTTTCACTCCCCGGTCCCGTAGCTTTATTTACTGGATATTTTTAAAAACGGAATATTTTGGATATGCACCACTTACGTTTTATTTAGAAGAGAGTGTCTAAAATATGTAAGAATCGATAATTTTTAAAAACCCTTATAATAGCAGAAAACCGTATTAAACAGGTTGGCATTTTAAAGGAACCGTTTCCAAATTAATAATAGATGGAAAAAATTAAAATAAAAAAATCCTGCTTGGCGAGAAAGTTAATTTCCATAAAAATAATTGTATTCTGGATTTACACACCGGCACCAGAGGGGGTTCAAGAAGGTGAACTTGCACCTCCCTGTCATTTTGACACAAAAACACCAATTTCCAATTTTTTACCACAGGGTGCGGCAGAATGGACTCCCACATTTAGGTAGCAAATAAAAAGTTTACCATGAAATACGAAACTAGATTTAATTTTTTTGAAAAAGAGCACACTTTAAGGTTTTTTAAAGTATGTTTTAAAAATTATATTGTCTAAGTGACGGCCGTTAGCAGCGACACACATGCGAAGGCGTTCCTAAAAGTTCCGTATCACTTTTATCACCATGTCTTGAAAAATAGCAGCAGTTTCATCTTCTATGTCGGTCTTGAGTTAGTGAAGTTAAGAACCAGTCGCCCTTAAGTTAGCAACCCATTTTAAAAATGTTTTCCGGTCTGGAACAGACGCGTTCGGATGCAGGAAGCGCGTACAATATGCTCTTTTCGTCGCGGTGATACATGGGCCATTTTTGAATAATGACTCAATAACAAATCCACATTGCTTACCTGACGAAGATATAGTGCCGAGAAACAAACCTTATCGATCGCCGAATCGAATGTGACCATACCCAACAATGTGGAAGTCCATTTTGCCGCACCCTGTATATTTTTGAGGAGTGAAATATATTAAATAAAATTTAAATTTACCGGTAGTATGGGCAATATGTGCATACCGTCGTTATCCGCTGTGCGTCGCCACTTATCTGGATGGATTGCCAATATTATTACATGCGCGAAACAAAAGTTACTCAACATGGGCAACAAAATGTGTTTCTGCGCTTGGGTACCAGTTATTCCGGAGGGTGGACGCGCGAGCGCTAAACAGACTATCTGCAATATCGGAAAGAATTTATCAATCCCTTATCTGGGTTTCTCGTTTTAAGCATGTCCGAAGGACGGTAGATTGCGATTTAACGGTGAAGAAGACATTTGTTCATGAGTTTTGTCTCACTTTTAAATTATAACACTTTAATAGTTAATTGCCGTCTTTATTTGTATGACGCCTGTGGCTTCCCTCTCAGCTAAATTTTTCCTAAGCTATTATAGACCGTGTACGGAGAGGACGCTGTGCCGGTATGTATTCTGCATTGGCTTTTAAATACGCATGTTCGTACACCCCCGATTCGTTATCTGCGCAAGGTCGTAAGAATCCGAAAAATGCTTCTAGCCACTGCGGATGTAAATTTGGGTTATCTATGTGCGTCGTCCGTATAACTGCTTTTGCGTGTGGGTAAATATCACTTTGCTCTTTTGTTAGGAAATTAACTAGTTCCGCATTACTTTTGGAACTGGTGTGGAAAAGTTACTCTTTTAAAATTTAAATGCGAATAAAAAATAATAAAAAGTATATACAGGTAGGGTATAAAGTAGCATTGTGTTAAAATATTTTTTTCGTTCTCCTTACGCTCGTTCCTAACACGTGTTAGACAATATATCATTGTTAAAATATATTTACATTTTAATAATATGGCAATGTTGGTTCTTTTTATTAAAGTAAAGTAATAAGCTGAAAGATATTTGGTTTATTTATGTAATTTTTATTAAAAACATTAGGTATTCGATTTATTTCAAAATAAAAAAAAATTATTTATGATTTTCATTTAATTTAAAATCTACAATCTAATTAACTTTTAGCTTATAGAAATGAGTAGTACTTATTCGCGTCGTATTACGTAATGCAGTAATGTATTCTATATTTCAAATCACGTAAATGAGTTTCATGCACACACCAAAGAATAGATATTTAAATCATATATAAAGCTTCTGTTGTTTATTTTAACGGCGGGTGGTGAAACCAGCTAAATTTTAATTACAAGACTCCAGGCGCCCAACTAGCATTTTAATTTTTACTTTATTTTAAAAAATAAGGCACGGAACCAAAACCAAACATATTATACCTAATACTATTGGGCTAAAACAAAACACTTAGGTAAAGAAAATTTTTATTTTGAATTTGGCAAAAAGTTAATTGTTTGGTTAGCCCCATTTGGTCATTGTCATTTTATGAAGAAAAGTTTCTATAAACATATGTTCAGAAATGCTTTGTTTCTGAGATACAGAGCGTAAAAGTTTAAAAAAGGGCATATTTTATAAATATCCTAAATTAAACTGATTTGGATGATATTTGGTACGTTTATTTGATGTAATAAACTGCTTGTTAAGCTCTAACTAGATTGACTTTGTTGGGTCCAGTGGTATTTCAATGGGCACCACAGGTAATATTATCAAAAGAAAAATGTACGCCATGGGCTTTAAATGTACTTTTTATATTTTTTCTATAAAAAACCTAAAATACAACTTCAAAGTGTCATACATTTTTTTCGTATCTGGCTTCGAATTTAAGATATCTATAAAATACCGATTTTAAAAAAATGTGTGTGTGTGTGTATGTCAAAAACGAAGCAACTCTGACATAAGAAATTACTCTTTAAAATTTCGAAACTTTGTTAGAAAATACCTTGTATTTTAATTTTAAAACAAGTCTTTTTTAGGCCACCCTATACAACAAACATCCAAACATTTTTGTGGAAATGTATTTTCTCATCAAGCAAGGACTTTTTATGAAGAGGTACATTTTTTTGTAGAGTTAATAATTAAAAGTTTCCTATTTGGTAGGAACTTCCGGAGACACGCTGTATATTTGTACCTTTTTTACACAGCCTATTAAAACTGGAGAGTAGACAGACTGAAGCAATTTCACTTCAGTAAAATTTGCACCAGGAAGCACTAACCAGAACAAACCAGTTTAGGTAAAATTTTTACTATCTAGGAAGTAGTTTTACAGCCTCGTCAATAATCTACAAGATTGTTAGCATTTCTAAATTAAAAAGAAATGTTACTTAGGTATAAGTTATTTTCTTGGAAATCCTAATATTATTGATGTTAAAATCAAATTTCCTTTTTTGTTTTAATAAATATTATATTTGTAAATTGTTTACCCTAAGACAGTAAATCATTTCAAACAGACGTATTAAATTACATTGTATATAATATGTATTACAAACTAACGGCATTTACAGGTATTTACCAATAAAAGACAGGTATAAGTAGTATCATCGTATGAACTATAAGATTTTCGCATAGGCGGACATACCTATAATAAATACTTAATTGAGTATATTAAAATGATATTATTATTATATAGCCATTAATTATTTATGTATTAGAAATTACCGTAAATCTGTAGACTAAAAACCTATTCCAAAGATGCCACAAGCGTCATACAAATAAAGACGGTATTCAACTATCGCTGTCTAAACGCGTCGTTTACATCGTGTGCGAGCAACAAAAAAGAGAATAATTGAAAGTGAGACAGAAGTGATGACGCCGTGGCATCTTCTCTACTGGCGAGAACTTTAACAGTAGAAGAGACAGCATTTAGTTTTTAATTTAATCTTTATTTAAACATTTATTATTGTACATAATTAGAAATAAACTAAAAT
Organism: Listronotus bonariensis; assembly: GCA_014170235.1. Taxonomy (NCBI): domain Eukaryota; kingdom Metazoa; phylum Arthropoda; class Insecta; order Coleoptera; family Curculionidae; genus Listronotus; species Listronotus bonariensis. The sequence continues at coordinate 142,057 of JACEGR010000762.1, forward strand.
GATAAATGACGGTCTTAATGTGGTTGGAACAAAAAAGGTAAAACAATTATGCACATGGTCATGCAAAAATGTTATAATATACAGTGCTTGTTCAAAGTCAGACCACCTCCTAACTTTGAATTATTTGGCTATTTTGATGAAAATTCATGATCTTCGTAAGACAACATGAACCGTTGGGACAAGAATGACAATATAAATGTCAAAATGACATGGTCGCCATTTTAGAAAGAAAATTAAATGGAAAGGGGGTTCCATCGTCAAAAGCTTCTGATTAGTTCTTATCACCCCAGAATATAGCATCACCTTTGCTTCAAAAATGGCTGTACCTTTAAAAATTATCTCAATATCTGATTTGGCCATATCTCAAAATCCAATAAAGTTAGATATAAAAAATATGGTTTTTCTTAACGGTCTTTTAGATATATTTTTTAGTGGTGATCTAATATACAGGTGCGTCATAAAAAAACTATACTTTTTTGTGCCACCCTGTATAGTATCACCAATATTACCATAAAATAAATCCTTTAAAAAGAGCTTTAAGAAAATACCATATTATTGTATCTAACTTTATTAGATCTGGAACATGGCTATGTAAATAAGGTATTTTGGTAATTTTCAAAGTACTGCCATTTTGTAATAGGTAAAGGTATTGATTTTATATTCTAGGGTTATAAAGAACTCGTTGGGAGCTTTAAAATGATGTGCCACAAAACCCCGCTTTCTATTTAATTTTTTCTGTCAAATGGCGTCTAGCTGTCAGTTTGACATTTATATCTGTCATTTCCTGTCTAAAATTTGGTTTATGTTATGGCACTAAAGTATTCAAATAAAAAAACAAGCAATTTAGAAGTTAGGACGGGGGGGTCATTTCTTTATAAAACATGTTTACTTGTTATAAACTAAAGTATGTATTTACGAAGAGAAAATATGAAATTTTAGTATTAGACAAGGGTTCGCAAAACACTGTATCTAAAAACATAAGATTTTTGCTTGAAGAGCCAGTGCAATATCATTATTTATTCTTTTAAGCTGGAAATTCTTAAATTTTATTAACAAACGCAAAATAATATATAAAACTACAAACACATCAAAATATGCTGATGGGCTTGCAACATTTGAGCCCAGTTTCACATCAATATCTCTTGATTCTGTTTGGACAAGGAGATATGTATTTAATTGTACATTTTAAAAATACCTTACAACAATTGTATAGAAGAAACTTAAAAAAATAGAAAAACCGCGTCGATTTATATACAGACTGTCCACGGCAAAAACGCCTTGATCACATTCATATTTAAAGCTGAAAAATTGTTTTGTGTAGGAGTTTAGCAAGCAGATGTTTGAAAAGCAAGTTATAAGAGTTTTTAGTTAATTTTGTTATAAAAATTTAAAATAAATAACTTTTGATAACTCCAGTATCGGTTTCATGAAACTTTTATGATACCCCTGTAAAATTAATAGGGTCATTCAAAATTCTATACCATATAACATTTCTAAATGACATTTTTCTTAAAAATTAAAAATAGAGATAGTTTACTCTTGAAGAAAAATAATGTTTTTTAAGTTTTTGCGAACCCTGTATTCAAAATCAACATTTCCTCTTCGTGAATCATATTTTTTACAAGCAAAATTTTTATAAAGAATGACTTTTTTCGAAAAATAAGATTTTTGGTCCATTTGTCTTTTTGTTAGCCCCATTCGTGAACAGTCTGTATTACATTAATAATACTCACCATGTATATTTTTCGTCAATCCTAGGCGAAGAAAAATAATGTTTTTTAAGTTTTTTGCGAACCCTGTATTTAAAATCAACATTTCGTCTTCGTGAATCATATTTTTACAAGCAAAAATTTTTATAAAAAATGACTTTTTAGAAATATAAGATTTTTGGTCCATTTGTCTTTTTGTTAGCCTCATTCGTGAACAGTCTATATTACATTAATAATAGTCCATGTATATTTTTCGTCAATCCCAAAATTTAATCCTTTCCCTCTGCCAAATGGTCACAGATACTAATGCGCCTCATAAAATTCCCAAGTTCTTTTCTGTCTTTCCTTTTAAAAAAATGTAACGTAAGCTATGGTTACTTAAAAACATAATTTAATTAAGTTTAAGAATTTATTATCCCGAAAAAAATACATGGCAGGTAAGAGTATTATTTGACCATAAAAATTTGCTACATACAAGGTTATTTGTTACTTTTAGTAAAAACATAGGGAATTCAAATTAAGAACCAGCATTTTGCAATTCGGTCAATTAGTTGATAAAAATGGGTATCTAGATCAAGTGTCGAATATTTACCATATTTACAGAAATATACGATTTTGTGTTTGCGTCTAGAAGCAAGCACTTTTGAAAACAAGAAACATTAAATTTCAGGCAAAATATTAGGCAGCATAGTCTAAAAACCTAAATAAATCAAAGAGTAGTTACCAGCTAACGTTCCGCGTAATTTTATTCTAAGTGACAAAATGTAAGTTCTTAAATATTTACACTTAAACTGCAGGCATAACAAATCCGACTTTGCACATTTTACGAAATCTATGATGACAACAACCAAAACACTTTGCACAAATTGTAGACTAATTCTTCTTGTATTTTTTATTGCATTTATTTAATAAATTATAAAAAATATTTAAAAACACGATATTAACAGCCACAACAACAATAAAGACTTGACCACCAACTGTCAAGGACTCTTATACTAGTTCAAAATTAGGCTGATGAGGGCTTTTTAACAATGTTGCAAGCTTATTTTAAATTATCTATAGTTGGACACCCTAAACAGGGTGTTTCAGAACTGTGGGATAAAACTATTAGGGGTTATTTAGGGCAACAGTAGAATACATTTGAGTATAGGAACCCATGTCCGGAAAAGTGTCACTACGGCACAATGGTCCTAAGACGCGTTAAAATTTAAAAAGACGAATAATTGCCTATATAGAATATAAGGCATTTAATTTTTCCTTTTTACATAATTTCAAACAAAATTAATAAATAAAAAGAAATAATAAATAAAATTATTAAATTAAAAAAAAACTAATAATAAAATAATACATTTTTTAAACATTGACATTTACATTTTGAACAATTGCTGTAGGCCGTTAGGGCTGCTAGCAAAGAAACAATTGAACTTCGTGTTTTAGATTTATTGCAAAAAATATACTTTTTTAAATGGAACACCCTGTATATTATATCACCAATTGAAAGATCTAACAAAGTGCTTTAAAAAAAATTTCTGATGCCATCCTCGAGAATTTAATAATTACATTTTTTAAATAGTACATCCTGTATATTGCATCTCCATTAAATAGATATTTGAAAGAGCTTTAAGAAAACACCACATTTGATATGTCTATCTCTTATGGTTTTAGAAATATGGCCAATTAAATCTAAAAAATAGAAGATATAATGTCTATTTTATCTTCGACACTAAACTTAGTGCTTATAGCTTGGAGCTGTAGAGATAATAACATAATTTTGAGATTTGAATGGCCATATTTTCAAAACTATAAAAGATAGACCTATCAAATGTGGTATTTTCTTAAAGCTCTTTAAAATATCTATTTAATAATGATGCAATATACAGGGTGTTCTATTTTGAAAAATGCCAGTTTACTATCAAATTCCCGGGGACGGCCATATTTCCGAAACTATTAAAAATTAAATATAACACATAAGGACTTTTTTAATGGTCTTAAATAGATCTTTTAAATAGTAATATAATATACAGGGTGTTTTATTTTTAAAAAATATATATATTTTTGCAATAAATCGAAAACTCGATGTTTAATTGTTTTTTTGTTGGCAGCACTTTACTCAGTGGAAAAAATGCTTCTACTTTGCTAATTAAACCGACTTTGTATTTCCAATCATAAAGAAGTTAGTAATAGTGCCGACTTAAAAATATTCACCCTGTATACCAAATTGGGATTTTAAGGATTTTTAAAAGATTTGTTATCTAATATTTGGCATATTTTTCGTTGGAACCCCAGCTGGAAAAAAATTTTTGTAGTAGTTTTTTAAGAATAACGTCAATGGTAAAAATACCTCGTTGTCTAAAAGGTGTTGTAAAATTCAAAACGTCATGTTTTAGTGCTTGGACAACGTTGATGAAAAAGGGGTTAAGGTGGCTTAAATATCTAATAAATAACCTAACAACCACGGTACTTCTATGACATGGGCCTTTCTGGGCTCAAAGGTTAGGAAGATTAAAAACTCAAATCTTTGCCAACATACCCAACCGCAAATAGCCAAGTTGCAATATTAATTTTGTGTGATTCCTGACCGATACAGAATTAATATTTACTTATTCCGTATCCCACTAGTCTACAACTCTACTTTCCTTAATGAAAATTTTAAAAAAGCAAAAAAAAGGTTCCCACTTTCATATCACACTGTTTTTGATTTCGATTTCCCAAACAGCCCTTCCATTTCAAACTTTTGCTCTTTAATTCACAATTGTTCGCCTCTGCGGCGTTGCGCCCTGGTGCCTTACACCACTTGCACCACCCCACGGCCCTGGGCCCGAATTCTTAACTTCTCGGTAGGTGACGACTCGGTCGGTCAGTATCGAGTTCTCGATATTCCTTTCGAAACCCATCGGCCCTATTTTTTCATTTGTTTTTACGTAAATAATTAATAGAATAAAGACCTATTTAATAAGCATAGTGCCTAGTTATTGAACTCGAGAGATATCGACTCGGAATCGAGATTCAAAAGGGATTCGGTAGCGACTCAATACGTTACGTCTCGAGACAGCAGTTAAGAATCCGCCTGCTGATCCCAGGTGTCCCATGCCGATTTTAATGAAACTACAATATGTTGTAAAAAGTACCAAAAAATAAAAGACACCTTTTCTTTATCGGCCAATGAACACTTTGTAGGAGTTAAATGCACCCTAAAAGCCACCCTTAAAATTAATGTCTTAAGAAAAAATAGAGGCTGATATAATTTTCGATGAATAAAATTATGGTTTTAATTTCGTTAAGTAATCATAATTCGTTCTTGAGATATTAAAAAAAATTGGTTAGATTTCAGGAGTGCATTTCACTTATAGATAACCCACATTTAGATCCGCAGTGGCAAGAAGCATTTTTGGATTTTTACGACCCCGCGCAGTAAACAAATCGAGGGTGGACGAACATGCGCACTGGGAGAATACAAGACCGGCACACCGTACACTTCGTCCGTGTTCTGACCGTGACGCTCATTAGCTACCGTACTACGAACGAGAAACCCAGAAAGAGAAGGCGAAGAATTCTTTCCGATAAAGCGAATAGCCTGTTTCGCGCCAGGTGCGTTCACCCTCGATTTGCTTGCGCACAAACCCGTTTTTTCGCCCATGAAATGTAACTTTTGTTTCGCGCAGGTAATAACATTTGCAATCCATCGAGATCACTGATTTCAACCCTTAAAAGTGAGAAATAGAAAAAAGGATAGGTATCTCTTGGTTTTGATGGACTGCAAAATATTGCAGTTACATAAAAATTGGCGAAGGACACTTGAGATAGTCTCCTTGTGAGTCTATAGTGGATATGTATAATTTAAGAGATAAAATTAGTTGCAAATAGATGTATTTTGCTTAGTATCATATGGGCGCTAACGTTATTTAATTGTGCTGCCAAAAAATGAAAAATCAAACAAGACCAATAAAGATGGAAAATGCCAAGGACACTTAACAATACAGCACAATATTTAAAAATTATTTAAATAGTAGTCCCACCAAAAATAAATTATGGCAATCAAACATAAGGTCAGCAAATCAAATAATATACACTGTGTCCCAAGATAGGTGTTACAAGAGGACAAGTGGACCAAAAATTTTGAATTTTACAACGAAATTTTGGGAAAACTGGTCGCATGGTTCAAAACTAATAAATACAAAATTTTACTCCAATTGGTATTATACAGGGCGAGTTATAACTAAAAATATGAAAAATGCCCAGGAACTACTTTTATTTTAAAAATAGAACAAAATTGTATAAGTAAATGTTGTAGAAAATTAAATTTTATGTCAAAATTTGTGCATGAGAGTAAAAAAAGGTAACTGTCAATTTTTACATTACTCATTACAACTTAAATAATGGGTAAGAGAGGGCAAAATTTTAAAGAAAAATTAATTAATTTTAAATATTTTTAAATAATTCAATGCCTTAAGCCAAGTATTTTAAAAAGTGTTAATGCTTGTTACTTTAATTCTCTAACTTTAAATTTTGACATAAAATTTAATTCTTTACAACATTTACTAAAAAATTTTGTCCTATTTTTAAAAATAAAGGTACTTTACCCTTGGTCTTTTTCATATTTTCAGTTATGACTTGCCCTGTATATTACCAATTGGAGTAAAATTTTGTATTTTTCAGTTTTGGACCATGCGACCAGTTTTATCAAAAGGACTTTTAAAAGTTTCAAAATTTTTGGTCCATTTGTCCTCTTGTAACACCTATCCTGGGACACACTGTATAGTTATGCCCTTATAGGTTTAACATTACATTTTTTTATAATTGTTCCAATTATTAGTAAATATTACAAAATAAAATTATTATTCTTCTTCCTATTAATTTTTTTAATTTGTAAAAAAACCGTTTAAAAGGCGACGGTTTTGCTTAAAAATGTATCGAATTTAGACGCGTCATAAATTTACAAACTCCTAATTTTTGTTATTTCTTAAGGTACAAGAAAAATTAAAAAACACTATTTTGTTTGGTTGATTCTGTGGTATCCGTATCTTTTATTAGAATGCTTTTCTCTTCTAAGAACGACGAAAGAAACTGTTTTTTTTTTTAATGAAACACCCTGTTTTACCATAAAGAAGATAATTTAAAAAGTATTACCTAAATATCATATTTATTTTATCTATCTTTAATGGTTTTGGAAATATGGCCTTATTAAATGGTACGCCAATGTTAATAATTATTAATCGGCTTAAAGTAGTATCATCATATTCCCAGCTTCTTGTCTAGGCGTGCCTAATGAGGCAGACACAAGTAAAAAGCTTAGTTCCACTTAACTCTTCGACGGTACTACCTAGATTCTTTCACCTGACCCGGTCTTAAATTGGCAGAAAAACTGAAGTAGTCGCCTTTAAAGTTATATAATGAATTGATTAATATTTAACACTGTTCAGCTAAGATTTTCTTGTGAGTAAAACAAATACAATGTAATTAGCAGATAATCCAAATAACTTTAAATGATTTATGGGATAAACCAGAAGCTTTGGTTTAAACACAAATTTGTTTTGGTCAAGTCTTGGTTATATTTAAGTAACAGACACGGAAGGGTATATATAACACTTACCCTTTATTTTTAAGTAACTTTGATTTAAAACTTACGTAAGTGTACCAGGTTTTAAGTTATACATTTACACTTACCTTGACTTTTTAATTTGTTATCGTACAAAATAAACAAATATATAAATTTATTTGGTTAATTCTGTACTTTTCGAATCAGCAATCGTATTTTTATTATTTCTTAAGATATACAGAATACAACAAGAAGTACGATTTTCTTAAGTAGAACATTCTATATCACCAATAACAAGGGATTTAAAGAGCTTTAAAAAATACTACATTTGATATATCTATCTAAATTAGTTTCAGAAATATCACCATTTAAATCTGAAGAATAACACAGCCCTACAAAAAAAAGTTGCTTCTCCGAAAAAGAGACTATGATATCTTTATGTTTGGGGTCGCCCACACCCCTCTAATGAGAGCTATGGGGTCGCCTAATCCGAATCTAGGGTCGGGTCGGTTTAACCCCATCAGGTCATAGTGAAGGTCATTTCAAGATCAAATCATTAATTTATCTAAAATAGACGTCATATAATCATTTTTTATTGTAAGGCTTTGATTGACCTTGAAATGACCTTGACCATGACCTGATGAGATCAAACTGATCTCAGATTTGAATTAAGCAACCTAAAAAACATAAAGATACCATGGTCTGTCTTTCGGAGCAGTAACTCTTTGTGGCTGTGTAATTTTTAAGTCCCATTAGAAACGTAATAAGTTTAAATTCCCCTATTTTTTTATTTTTTTACTCATAAATAAATAAAAACTCCATTTTATATGGTTAATTAGGTAGTATCCGTATTCTTCATCAGATTTTTATTATCTGTTAAGATATAAAGGGCGCGAAAAATAGTATTTTAAATGATCATTACAAAAAAAATTAAAAAAACATCACAAAATACCATATTTCCTATTTCTAACTTTACTGGTTTTGAAAATATAGCTATAAAAAAAATAGACAATTGGTTCCTTAATACTTACACTAAACTGAAATGTTGATACCTTAATTCGCAAATCGGCTAACTCCATATTCACAAAATTTTACAGCAGAGACAAAAATATTTGAAAATATTATGATAATAATTTAAAATCAAATGTTTTGCCATTTGTCATGTAGATTAATGTTTTAGGGGTTATTTTCAATAGATTTACCATATAAATTCTTTAAGGTTTATATTGTAAAATAGTTCAAGTAACTACCTTTTGCTTTAAAGGAAAATGAAGTTAGCCGAGTTGCGAATTACGGTATCGATGAACAATTTTATTGTTCCGATTTTAATGACCCTAATTTTGAAACTAATAAAGATAGATACATAGACACAGTATTTTTTTAAAGCTCTTTATAAGATCTCTTTACTGGTATATAATATACAGGTTATTCTTTAAAAAAACGCAGATTTTGTTGCACCCTGCATATCTCAACCAACTGATATTTATTTTGTATGACAAATAAAAATTAAGAAACTGTAAATTTATAACTTGGCAGCGAGTTTACAAGCAAAAATATTGTGATTATTATTGCTACATGACAGGCAATACGGATTTCGTCACAAGAGATCTACAGCAGATCTTCTTTCCTTTGTTTCACACAACTGGAACAAGTCTCTTGAGTTTCTAGGTGGGTCCCAGATCGTTGCTCTTGATATATCTAAAGCTTTCGACCAAGTCTGGCATGACGCATTTCTTAATAAACTTCCCTCCTATGGTCTTTCAACTAAACTCTGCTCTTGGCTCTCCAGTTATCTTTCTAATCGACGTATATCAGTCATTGTTGATGGCCACTCTTCAAGCTTTCACGAAACTAATGCTGGAGTGCCTCAGGGTTTAGTACTAGCACCAACTTTGTTTCTTCTTCACATCAACGACCTTCTTTCTTCCACAACCAATCCCATTCATAGTTATGCTGACGATAGTACCCTTTACTGCACTTTTCAGGTTCCCAAGCCACTCTGTCAACCCGACTTGGAAGGAAAACGCAAGGCGATGCAGATATCTCTTTCACAGGATCTCAATTTGATATTGGATTGGGGCGCCAAAAATCTCGTTCAATTTAATGCATCCAAATCACAATAATGTTCGCGAAAAAAATCATCAAACACTCACCCTTTGCTTATGAGTGGCCAGGTTTTGCAGAGCGGGAACACATTTAACCTTGTAGGCGTCACATTTGAAAATAACCTTAACTGGCATAAACACATTGTATCTATAGCCACCGCGGCGTCACAAAAGCTTGGATTTCTTTTCCGAGCCAAAAAGTATTTTTCCCCTTCCAATTTATACACTTTGTATGTGTCCCAAATTCGCCCCTTTCTGGAATATTGTTCTAATGTCTGGGGAATGGCATCCCCTACAACCCTCAGCATTCTTGATGCCATTCAAAGAAGGGCTGTTCGTCTTATTAATGATCCTTTACTTACTCAAAGACTTCCTTCTCTTGCCCATCGTCGAGCTGTGGGAGATCTATCGCTCTTCTATAGATACTTTTACGGCTTCTGCTTTGACGAATTATCCAGTATAGTCCCTCCTCTTGCACTCCCAACAGAGAAACTCGTGGTGCCGCACGTATGCATCCCTATACGGTCCAATTGGACAGGCCCCGAACTTCCCATTTCGTTCATTCTTTTATCCCTAGAGTTTCTAGGCTGTGGAACCTACTGCCAGCGGAGGTCTTTCCTTCCCTCCCAAATCTTCAAGTTTTTAAGTCCCGTGTTAACGAACTTCCTCTTACCCTTCTTAAGATACCCACGGTACGTTAGTATTTAGGCTTTCAGCCTTCGTGGATTGTCCAAAGATAAAAAAAAACAATAAATGCAGGGATTTTAAATAACCTATTTTTTTTAAGTTTTTGTGATAAAGGTCTCCACAATTTATTATTATTTTAGTATTATTGATATATGTATCTTAAAAACTAAAATAGATGCAACAAATACAGTTATTTAATGCAAACCAACAATGTAAAACACTATGTAGTGTATGTAGAAATGTTCTACGGTATACAAAGCCATCTTACATATTTTTTTCGAATCATAAAATAATAAATAATTCTGAAACAAAATATTGAAGAAAACTGCAAGGGACTATATATTACTTACTATTTTTTCTTGGTATATTTTGTGTGATTGTGCCATTTTTTGTATATCTTATAATTAAATGTAATCCATTTAAAATATAAAAATGTAAAATTTCTTGCATTTTTAATCAAGAAAATGTTTGCCTACCGTGCCATTAACAGCTAACATATTCATAAGGATACCTCGTCACTCTGGACGTTTGTATGTTATTATTACATTCAGACAAAAAAAAAAATAATTTTGAAATTATTATTTCCTTTTATAAATTATAATTAAAATAAATTTAAAAAATAAAATGTTAATTTAGAAAGCAACCTCGCATTTTAAAGTTAATTTATTATAAAACAACATTATGCAGAGATATTCGTATCACTACAGTTCTTCGGACAGTTTTTTCACGAGTTTTGAAGTGCTGAATAAATCTTAGAAATAAATACATTTTAGCTTAAAACTGTAAATAAGCTAAAACAAAAAAAATGTCACCAAGTTTTAAATTATCACGTGTCTTCAAAAATTTTTTAAAAGAAATGTGTGGTTTTTCCTCGGTTACTGTTGACTTTAGGTATAAAACGTAGTACATAAAAAGAAGATAAAGTTTTATATAGATTTTAAAAGGGTAATAAAAATAGATGTTTTATTTAGGAAAAATAAAATTGATAGTCGTCGCCTTTTTGAGCCACCCGTATACACTCACTGTATTAATAATTTCAATATTTTTGTACAAAAATGTATGTATTATACGTAACAAAATGTAACTCTCCTTACTTCTAAAAAAACTAATTATTATATTGTATCTAATAACATTTTTTTCATTTCAAATAATTTTTTAGCACAAATAATCTAGCACAGAGCGACTTAAATAATCAATAAGTAGGCTTAAACATTAAAATACAATTGTAAGAAAATGTCAAGGATATACACACCTTAACTGCAGTTTAAGATCACGTTTTCACTTTCTTTTGTTAGATTTTCGTCACCAAATCTAAGAGACTCATAAAACAATAGTAAATTTACAAGTATTTTAAAACCAAATAAAAAAGTTAAGAAAAACTTAGAAGCGTTTTACAATTTGTTTTTAGAAAAACCTATTTTCCTCAGAAAAAATTGTCATATCACATCATTCCGGTAAAGCTACAATGTTTTGTATTTTTTTATCTACGAACGCTAAAAGCCTAAATACTAACGTACCGTGGGTGTCTTAAACATGGTAAGAGGAAGTTTGTTAATATTATGGGACTTAAAACTTGAAGATATTTCGGGGAAAAGTAAAGACCTCCGCTCGCTGGAAAGTTCGGGGCCTGTCCAGTTGGACGTATGGGATGCATACGTGCGGCACCATGAGTCTTTCTGCTGAGAGTTGCAAGTGGGGGACTATGCTGGATAACACGTCATAGCAGAAGCTGTGAAAGTATCTATAAAAGAGCGACAGATCTCCTACAACTCGACGATTCACAAGAGAAACAAGTATTTTAGTAAGTGGAGGATCATTAATAAAAAGAACAGCTCTTCTTTAAATGGCATCAAGAATGCTAAGGGTTAAGGGAAACGCCATTCCCCAGACATGAGAATAATATTCCAAAGAGGGTCGAATTTGGAACACATACTTACAAAATGTATAAATTGGAAAGAAAAAAATACTTTTTGGCTCGAAAAAGAAATCCAAGCTTTTGGGAAAGCCGCCGTGGCTATAGATACGATGTGTTTATACCAGTTAAGGTTGTTTTCAAATGTGATGCCCACAAGGTTGAATGTGCCCTTGCTCTGCAAAACCTGGCTACTCATAAGTAAAGGGTGAGTGTTTGATGATTTCCGCGACAAGAAACATGGTTGTGTTTTGGATTGGCGCGCCAATCCAATATCTAGTTAAGGTCGTGTAAAAAATATACTTGTTTAAAATCCATAAAATATATTTTTAGGATATAATTGGCAGATTTCACATCTAAAAATGTTAAAAAAGAGTAAAAAGAAATATGAAAACAAGTCCATGTGTCCTGAAACGCTATGATACGGCACGTTTAAAAGTTCATTTAACATTAAAAAACCCACTAAGATGTTAAAATTTATTTACAATTAAAATTTTGTCACCTTTACATGTAAACATGTTTTTTAAAGCACTAATGCCAGTGGCTTTTGCATCTCTTTTCTTTTTAAAATCCTTATTACATAAATAATTTAACAACAAAATATTTACAATCTTGGTACCAGCAAGTCTTTTTATTAAGCTAAAACAACTGAAGGCCACAAACTCTTGTAAAAAGTAGTGTTCTTTCCCAAAATTTTCGCATAAAGTGTCCCTCACAATTTATTATTTTAAATTACCGTTTTTAATTTTTTTTTTATTAGTTATTGCGATTTATTTTAAATTCTCAAAATTTTCCAGAAAATGGTAAATTTAAATGTTGGCAATGGCTTACCAAATCTTGATTACATATTTTTAATAGGCTGACTGGTAAAAGGTTTAAATTTAAACCCAAGTGTCTTTACATATTTGGTTTTAACTTTAATTAGCCGCTAGCAATTTGGCTAATAGCTTATCCTTCTTTTTCAATCGTAATCCATATTAAACTTTTTTATATCTACCCGCAGTAGGATAAATCTAATAAGTAAAAGCTATTAATAAGCAATGGGTGGGTTAAAAAAACAGATTTGGTTGGTGGTTAAAAAAATTAAACTGTTAATGCTATTGCTTCCTAATAGGCAGTATTTGGTTCAGAGGCGCACTTACATCTTTGCCGCCCGTAGGCTATTTTATTTTCGCCGCCCCTTTGTATAAAAATAATTTTGAAGAGCAAAAAAAAAAAAAAGTCCTCACCTTCTTTTCTTTCAAATCTACGTAATAAATAAAATTCGAAATCATCTACAACACTCTTTATTTATATTTTGCCGCCCCCTAAAGTACGTCTGTCGCCCCCTAAAAAACGCCGCCATAGGCTTCAGCCTACTCAGCCTTTTGGTAAAGGCGCCACTGATTTGGTTACTAGCTTTGCCACAATTCAGATTTCCTGAAAAAATATATTTTATTGTAGTCCCATGTGAGTAGTGTAAACTTCAACATTATGTTTAATTGCCCATGTTTATGGACAAAAAGATGGTTTTAAAATGTAAAAAATTACCGAAAATCAAAAAAGGCCAAAATTTGGTTTTATTTTTATTTTATTTTTAATATAGTAGAAATAAATTGGTCAACGTAGTTTATATTGGACACACTGTATTATTTAAAAAAAACAAAAATAAAAGATTTTTCAATAATACTTTGACATATTTTTATTGATATTTGTAGATTTAATAATAACAGATATACCAGTGCTGGTCAGAGACATGTTACAGCAATAACCATCGTGTTTTCGTAAAAAAATATCCCTCATTTATCCGAACCCTGTTTTTTAAATATAATTTACGAATGAGTACCACCATTTTGCCTCTGTTTAGGATGGAGAATTTATGCATGTCAATTTGAATAATGAGATTTTACACGAAATTAAAAAACAGGTTTTCTTAGTGACTTATTGTTCAAAAATGGCCCGATACTTCGGTTTTTGAGTAGAAGCAAATGCTTTATACAGTGAATAAAGTATGTCAACATTAGTAGATTTTTGAACAGACCCACCTCAAAAAGTCCTGCTGGCACCCCCACCCCCCTCAAAGTTGGTTAAGGAATTGATATAGTTTTTTCTAATATCTTCTAAACGGTAAATGATAAAAACTGATTTTAGTGTCGTTAGATAGAGCACAAAATTCTGCAAAATAGTAATAATTAAAATTGTATTTTTGTTTATTACGTAAGAATCTCCAATATAAAAAAGTTGGAGGGGAGCATCCACCAGGCATTTTTTACGATATATCTTCCAAACCGTCTACCAAAGAAAAAAATATAAGACACAAAAAATTAAGGCCAAAGTTTTCCCTATCGAATGGTGTATAACATTATACTATTTTCTTTTAAATTAAAGCTACCAGTGGCGTACAAAAGTAGCACTACACCAGTATAGTAGGTAGTTAAAAATAGAAATTTTTAATGTTATATATATATTTCTCACTTTAGTTATATTAATTGGTAATATTACCTTATTGCGCATAATAGTAATAATAAAAATAATATTTTTGTTTTTTAGTAAGACTCTACAACAAAAAAAGTCGAAGGGGAGTATCCATACGGCACTTTTTACCATATATCTTAAACCACCATTAACAAAAAATAAACAACATAAACGACAAACCACAAAGTTATCATTTAGACTATTATCTTTTAAAATAAAGCTACCAGTGGCGTACCAAATTAGTACTACATCAGTAAAGTACCTAGAAATCGAAATATTTAATGTTATGCTATTAATTTTAAAAGATTATTTTTCACTTTAGATTTATTAATTAATAATTATACTTTACATTTTATTTACTTATTTCTTTTGTTTTATAATTTGATTCATTATATTTTTAAATAAATAACAACGAAGGATATCTCGAAGGCGGCTTCTTTGATGTCTCCTAGCGCGTCTCATGACCTCGAACTGCATATTTTGCAGGCGTTTCATGAGCGTACCTAAGAAATTAACATGTTTAGGCGCCTATCTCTTAAAAATATATTTTAATATTATTATAATGCATTTTATAACATCTATGCAATCAAATAAAACAGATGCTTTAATAATATGTCGTATTGAGATATATTAATAATTATTATGAAATGTGTCTATTTATTTTCGCATATGACAATTTTTTATTTTTCATATTTTTGAAGTTTCTATTTATCCATTTGAGGGTATGGAATAGTCTAACTGTAACAAACCATTTAATTAAATAACTAATTGGAAATTGTTCACAAGGATGTAAAAAAACTATTTTTAAACGGTTTTACTTGACCTGTTTGTTATTTATTTGGAATTATTTTTTGGGTCAAATCTAGTAATTGAAATTTGACCCCTTCCTGACGACCGATCGATCTGAAATTTGGTACACTTCCTTAGTCTTGATGACAATACAATATAACATATTCTTTATGATTGTAAATCCAACATGGCCGCCGATACAAAATGGCGGATTACATATTACTTTACTACAACCTCAATATGGGTATCAAATTAAAGGGCTTTATTGGTAGAATAGAACCCACTATGAAAAAATAAAATCCAAGATGGCCGCCGCCACAAAATGGCGGATTATATATTTTTTTTTCACAAATACCTCAATATGGGTATCAAATAGAAGGGCTTGATTGGTAGAATAGAACCCACTATAAAAAAATTAAAATCCAAAATGGCCGCCGCCACAAAACGGCGGATTACATATTTTTTCTCACAACTACCTCAATATGGGTATCAAATGAAAGGGTTTGGTTGGTAGAATAGAGCTCACTATAAAAAAAATCAAGATGGCCGCCGCCACAAAATGGCGGATTACATTTTTTTTTTCACAAATACCTCAATATGGGTATCAAATGGAAGGGCTTGATTGGTAGAATAGAACCCACTATAAAAAAATTAAAATCCAAAATGGCCGCCGCCACAAAATGGCGGATTACATATTTTTTCTCACAACTACCTCAATATGGGTATCAAATGAAAGGGCTTGGTTGGTAGAATAGAGCTCACTATAAAAAAATAAAATTCAAGATGGACGCTGCTGCAAAATGGCGAATTACATATTTTCCACAACTACTTCAATATAGAATCGTTGGTTAGTTCTGGTTAGTTATAGTAAGGCGAACTCAAT
Source organism: Listronotus bonariensis (assembly GCA_014170235.1). NCBI lineage: Eukaryota > Metazoa > Arthropoda > Insecta > Coleoptera > Curculionidae > Listronotus > Listronotus bonariensis. The sequence continues at coordinate 158,132 of JACEGR010000762.1, forward strand.
AGAATGAGAAGTATCAACTAACAACAAAACTAAAAACTTGAAAATAAATTATGTAAAAAAACTTTTTATGTTAAACGGTTTTATTGTACTAAAAGCTAAAAAATAATTCGGTAAGTCCTAGCTACCAGATCGCACCAATCTTCTCATCAATCTGGGGTATTGATCAGACAAATAATAAAATCGTTGGGCAATTGACATTTCTATCATAATATTTACTCTGGATACGCTTCAGTTTTTTAAAATATGTATTGTATAATTTACACAAGTGTCTATTTATTTTTCCATATGACAATTTTTCTATTTTTAACATCTTTTACGTCTTTAACGTCTTGAGGAAATCTGTAAAATTTGTTCGCACCATCATCGTAGGATTTGTTTTTACAATTTTTAAAACTGCAAACAAGGCCTACTTTTTTTCTTTCTTCTTCCATGATAGGTAATTAATTACACAATTCACAGAAAAATCACTAAACAGAATATTATAGTCCAGAAAAATAAAACGTATCGCAATAAACTATATAAAATACATTGACCGTTACCGAGTCGTTGCTTCGCCTTTCACTACTGCACTGGCAATTTCGGTTTAGAATTTCGGTTTAGTAGCCCTCGAAGGTCACAGCCTGCGTCGCTCAAGGTAAAAGAGATATCCTTCATAATAACAAATATGGCTTATATAGTGTGTCCCAGGATAGGTGTTACAAGAGGACAAATTCACCAAAAATTGTGGAATTTTTAATCGTCCTTTTGGAAAACTGGTCGCATGGTCCAAAACTAATAAATACAAAATTTTATTTCAATTGGTAATATACAGGGCAAGTTATAACTAAAAATATGAAAATGACCAAGAATAAAGTACCTTTATTTTTAAAAATAGGACAAAATTGTATAGGTAAATGTTGTAGAGAACTAAATTTTATGTCAAAATTTAAAGTTAAACATGTTAAGTAAAAATAAATATTTTTGTCAATTTTTTAACTCGCCCTGTTTAATACCAATTGAAGTAAAGTTTTGTATTTATTAGTTTTGGACCATGCGACCGGTCTGTCCAAAATTTCGTTTTAAAATTCAAAAATTTTTGTTCCATTTGTCCTCTTGTAACATTTATCCTGGGACACACTGTATATAACATCAATAAAAATAAACACATTATTACACAACCTAAAATACCTAATTACAACATTCCGCACACAAACATAACCTGGCATATTTTAAATTTTTTAAAAAACAATACAATTTGTGCCACAAATCTTACATTTACATTTTAATAGTGTATCAAATGATATTTTTCATTTTTTAAAGTGGTCCACAGTGGTGTCCATTTAGTTTTCTCAAAAATCCATCCCCATTCGAATGGACATGGAAGTTCAACCACTGGTTAGTAACACTAAAAATTGTATTTTTGTTTATTTAGTAAAATTCTACAACAAAAAAAATGTTGGAGGGGAGCATCCACACGGCACTTTTTACGATATATCTTCCAAACCATCCACCAAATAAAACAAAATATAAGATACACAAAAAACCTTCATCTCGGCAATTAAGTGTGATCTCAAAATTCGTTGGAAGCATTTACGATAAACATTCTGATAGTAGCAACATTGATATTTACGGTTGAGAATTTACACCAAACAATTAATGCTTTAGCACTTCACAGTAATCAATGCATTTATCAAGCAGGATTTGTTTGAGGTAATCTCTACCAACCAGTGGTTGAACTTCCATGTCCATCTGAACGGGGATGGATTTTGGGAATACTAAATGGACACCAAAAATGAAAAAATATCATTTGATACACTATTAAAATGTAAATGTAAGATTTGTGGCACAAATTGTATTGTTTTTAAAAAAATTAAAATGTACCAGGTTATGTTTGTGTGCGGAATGTTGTAATTAGGTATTTTAGGTTGTGTAATAATGTGTTTGTTTTTTATTGATGTTATATACAGTGTGTCCCAGGATAGATGTTATAAGAGGACAAATGGAACAAAAAATTTTGAATTTTAAAACGAAATTTTGGACAGACCGGTCGCATGGTCCAAAACCAATAAATACAAAACTTTACTTTAATTGGTATTAAACAGGGCGAGTTAAAAAATTGACAAAAATATTTATTTTTACTTAACATGTTTAACTTTAAATTTTGACATAAAATTTAGTTCTCTACAAAATTTACCTATACAATTTTGTCCTATTTTTAAAAATAAAGGTACTTTATTCCTGGTCATTTTTCATATTTTTAGTTATAACTTGCCCTGTATATTACCAATTGAAATAAATTTTTGTATTTATTGGTTTTAGACCATGCGACCAGTTTTTCAAAAGGACGATTGAAAATTCCACAATTTTTGGTGAATTTGTCCTCTTGTAACACCTATCCTAAGCCATATTTGTTATTATGTTTATAATAAAAGTTATTATAATACTGTTGTTATTTATTTAAAAATATAATGAATCAAATTATAAAACAAAAGAAATAAGTAAATAAAATGTAAAGCATAATTATTATTTAATAAATCTAAAGTGAAAAATAATCTTTTAAAATTAATAGAAAAACATTAAATATTTCTGATTTCTAGGTACTTTTCTGGTGTAGTACTAATTTGGTACGCCACTGGTAGCTTTATTTTAAAAGATAATAGTCTAAATGATAACTTTGTGGTTTGTCGTTTATGTTGTTTTTTTTTGTTAATGGTGGTTTAAGATATATGGTAAAAAGTGCCGTATGGATACTCCCCTTCGACTTTTTTTGTTGTAGAGTCTTACTAAAAAACAAAAATATTATTTTTATTATTACTATTATGCGCAATAAGGTAATATTACCAATTAATATAACTAAAGTAAGAAATATATATATAACATTAAAAATTTCTATTTTTAACTACCTACTATACTGGTGTAGTGCTACTTTTGTACGCCACTGGTAGCTTTAATTTAAAAGAAAATAGTATAATGTTATACACCATTCGATAGGGAAAACTTTGGCCTTAATTTTTTGTGTCTTATATTTTTTTCTTTGGTAGACGGTTTGGAAGATATATCGTAAAAAATGCCTGGTGGATGCTCCCCTCCAACTTTTTTATATTGGAGATTCTTACGTAATAAACAAAAATACAATTTTAATTATTACTATTTTGCAGAATTTTGTGCTCTATCTAACGACACTAAAATCAGTTTTTTATCATTTACCGTTTAGAAGATATTAGAAAAAACTATATCAATCCCTTAACTAACTTTGAGGGGGGTGGGGGTGCCAGCAGGACTTTTTGAGGTGGGTCTGTTCAAAAATCTACTAATGTTAACATACTTTATTCACTCTATAAAGCATTTGCTTCTACTCAAAAACCGAAGTATCGGACCCTTAAGTCACTAAGCTATTTAGGCTGGTTAGCTATTTAGCCAGTCGCAAAGTATTACTTACAAAAAAGGAGCATAAAAATTTATGTTTTTTAATTTATATAGCTATAATAGAAAAATAATAATGTACAAGTCTATCATATGTAAGACAGGGACACACACCTCTCGCCACTTTGGTCAATCAGGGCGACTTTTTTTAACACACTAAGAAGACCACTAAATAAAATTAAAACACAAAAGGATAAAAATGGGAAAAACTAACCTACAGCCTAATAACTATGAATATTACATAAATTCTAAAATACAAGTAATTAATAATTTCAAATTTATTCAATTTAGAAACGACATTATTGCAATATTTGGATACCCTTGTGTTCTCTCAGGCTAAAAAAATATATCTTCATTTGATAAGACATTTGTGTTTTTATTTTAATTTGTTAATGCAGAAGGTTAAAAAAACATATTTAATAACGAATTATTACTTACTAAAGAGTAAAGGCCGCACATGGGTCTGTGCAAAAGTGATGCGGACCCGATTTTTACCGGCTTTAACAGCACGAAGGCATATTAGCGTTTCCGTCCTTTAATAAACAAATGCAATACAGAACTGTTTTATATTTGTTAACAGTGTGTGATTCATATGTTTGTGCCTGGTTTTTACACGGGAAAATTAGTGTTACCTCAAGAAACCAAGACATGGATTTGTTTAATATTAGATTTTGTGGAGGAGATTAAAAAAACGTCCTGTGCTTTAAAATAATTATACCTTAACGAATATTTGCAAACAAATTACACAGAAAAAGCTTGGAATGAAATAGAAAAAGGAGTCAACCTGTCAGATAGAAAAATATTTTATTTTTTGTCTGTAAAATAATGTTCGATAGGATTCAGGCTCGAATTTAGGCTTTTGCGTACTTGAGGGCTCTATTATGGCACTCTTTGACCCGGTATGATAATTCAAAGGGGTACTTCTTGAGCCGTCGCAATCAATGATATGATTGGCTGGGAATATAGTAAAAATTGACCATTAAACGTATGCTTATCTCTGAACGGTTGTCGCCTCTTCAAACACGTATATATGCGTACATATTGTCAAAAGCTTTACACATCTCGGTCTCGTTGCTGTTTTACGGACCCATTTGCGGAGTACCTTACTTTAAATATTGATATCTGTAAGTGTCATGCGATTTTATACTTAAATACATTTTTTTTATTTAGTTTTTTGGTAAAAAAGTTTATAGAAACTTGTAGTATTCCTTTTATGTGTAGATCAGGGGTAAAATTTTACATACAGTACGCTAAACTTCATTTTAACATTCGTCGCGATGTTGGAATGATAATTTCATATATTGGTCGCTGGGTCAGTAATCAAATTGACTTTATGATAGTAACACTTTTAAACCCTTTTTGACGAGTCTACCACGAATATTTATACCGCTATAATATATGGAAGCGGCGCTTTAACCCAGCCTGTTATTGTCCAATTTTTCGAGTGTCGGACTGGGCAAACGCGTCACTTTTTGGTCCGACAAGTTTAGCACAATATTTTCCATGCAATTTTTAAACAGTTTGCCAAAAATTGAAAAGGTTACAGTTATAAAACCATAAGGCTTAAACACATTTTCGGGAAGTTTTTTAAACATACGTTTACTCCGAAAATGCCGAATTTTCAAGACACCTATTAAGATGTTAGGAAGAATAAGTTATTTGCAAGTATATTGAATATAGCAGGTATCTCTTGTTGTTTAAAAGTACAAAAATTTAAAATATATTCAAAGTAAACATACAATTTTATTCAAATTACTAAATATATTTGAAACCTTGTTACTTAAATTAGTCGATTTTATTAAAGTACAAAAAATATGTATTTTGGTAAAATCTTGCTTTATTTATACCAGGAAAAGCAATAATTATTTTTTTACACCAAGGAATCCTTGACACCTAAAATGTAAGGTACTTTATGTATGTAAACATGTAACAACGTCAGGTTATTATAAATGTACCTTTGATAATTAATTTTCTTGATGACCCCTAAAAAGCCAAGTTTTAACACGTAAAAGTTCTGTAGACAACATTAAGATTTTAATAGATCGTGTTGTCCATTTTCTATATCTTTTGGTTAACATTATTAGGGTTTTGCAGAAAATATAACAAGAAAGTGTAGTCACAGTACCCAAAGATTTAAATAAGGGGTGATTCATTTGGAGGTACTTAAAAAAAAGTAAAAAATAAAAAAATATTAACTTTATTAAGTAATATTTATTATCATACGGAAGAACTATATCTTATATTTGTTTTAGGATTATGGCTTTCAAATGTTGGCCTTAACTGCGCCTAACATAGTCTGTTCTTAAGCTCCAATTTCCGAGCGCCAAATTAATTCGTCAGAATCATCATGTACACTCGCAGCTACTGCCGCTAAATTTTCTGCACTACGTGCTGGATGTGGCTTATTTAGTCAAGAATTATCCAATAAGTTCAAATTTTTGTGATGGTACAGCAAATAGTCGGCTCAGTACGCGGATTATGCGTGGACCGAATCCGTGCCCGAAGCGCACGAAACACATTTCTCGAAAAATGACGATTTTTATAATACAGTTGAACAAGTTTTAGACGTTGTGCCGGGGGCTAACTCTTTCCAGGATAAATTGCCAAATAGTACTGAACACAAATACCATGACCGATTAAAATTTGGACCCTCTTATCTATGCAAAAATGCCTACTAGAAAAAGTACCTCTAAATGAATCACCCTTTACTTATTGCTTTTTGCATATCCTTATACAGGGTGTCCCACCGGGAACTGCCCGATCGATTTCTCGAAAAGTACGCTTTGGAAAATTTTGAAAATGGTGGTGGTAACAACATAAAGTCAGTGGGGGACATACAACTAAAATATTTTGACAGCTTTATCACTTAGTTAATATCAACTTATCATTTATTTTTAGATTTTGCATAAAATTCTAATCATAATTTTTGTATAATGTTTTATACCAAAGGCCAACCGTATTTGACTTATTTTTAATTTTATGTCAAAAATGACCTTTGCAAGCCACTACATAACCACCAATTTCTGCTAAAAAGAGCCTTTATTATGAGTTGGGGTTGGGTTTCTCGTAGACAACGAACTATTTTAGTAGGCTGTATTGATATTTTCACTTAAATGAATTGTTAGAATAGATAAATATTAAATCGTTAATATTTCAAAAACTATAAATTTTTGCTAATTTGCCTAATAGGCTAAGGTAATAAAACATAGGGGTTTTTATTTGTAAAAATTGAGTTTTAAGGTTTTTGTCGTTATAATTTTTAACAATTATTTTTAACTACTCTGTATTTATTAATTGTAAAAATATTGATACAGTCTACTACAGAAATTCTTTTTACAAGGAACCAAACCCCAACTTAAAATAAAGGATTTGTATAGAAGAAATAAATGATTATGTAATTGCTGGCAAATGTAATTTTTGACATAAAATTTTAAAGAAGTCAAAAACGGTTAGACTTAGGTATAAAACATTATACATACATTATGTGTAGAATTTTACCCAGAATCTAAAAAATAAATAATATATGGGTGTTTTATTTAAAATAAGAAAGTTGACATTAACTTCCAGTAATGTTTTAGTTGTATGTCTCCGACTGACCTCATAATGTAACCAAATTTTCAGAATTTTCCAATACGTACTTTTCGATAAATCGATCGCGGGAGTTCTCAATGGGACACCCTGTATATATGTCTCATTTAAAGTCCGAAATTTCACCTCTTTTTGACATCTTCCTCTTTAGCTTTTACCGTGTTCTTACCCTACTTTTAAATTATTTAGTAGTACAGTATTTTCAAACCCTTGCCAAAAAAAAACTAAAACAAAGTCGCATCTTAGTTACAAAACATGTGTGACCTTAGAGCTCACCTTTTGCAATACATTTTGCCACCATGAGACAACACCACACAGCACCAATTAAAAACTGCATTTTCCAAGCAAAAATGTGAGAATATCACTAACTAAATATTTAAATAAATCACGGACACTCTGTATTAACCCGTACTGTGCTATCTAAACATAGAGGTAGTAATTTGAAAGTGAAATGTTTTGGCTACTGTACCGATTTAGTTTAGTTAGTCATACTTTTCAATAGTACTGCCATACGATCTTATGGTTGTACCAGCGCGGAATTTCAAATGGTACTGAACCGACTTAAGGCAAGCCGTATGAAAGAACCAGTGGAGTGGGTTTTTGGCTTACCTTGACGATACATGCATGGTATAAATGTTGTAATGACGATAACTGGTACTTTTGAAATCACTTGTAGACTGTTTAAATATACCTAATATTCAATCGTAAATTTTTATTAGCCCATAAGTTGAAAATTCCGAATTTTTGTGTATTAGGCTTGGATGCTGGCTAGACTGCCGTCCAACAGAAAAACACCGTATGTGAGGTAGCTTATAATTTATAATAAAGAGAAACTGCAACATATTTGGGGTACTGCAGGTAATTTGAAATACTTCGATATCAAAATAACTATTAAGGCCATATATGTATATATCCCATAAACATAACATCGTAAGACAGACTAAGCCACCAAGCATTTAAAACAGGGTACCATTTTGAGATTCCGGCTACTAGCCCCGACCAAGGAAAATACACTTTTTAATAAGGAGCGCTCGATCCCATTTAAGCCTATGTTCACGTAATTTTGTGACGTAATTTTTTACCGTAATTCTTTGTTTACAATCGTACTGGAAGGTTTTTTTCGAGGTTTGTATTATTTTTTTGCTTTTTAGTCAATGGACTTTTATATATGTTTAGTTTTTTTTACTGTTTATAGTTAAAATGAGTAGTTGATAGTACTGCAGTTACAGAGAGTTTTAAAACCTGTAAACAGGGGTCACTGACCTTTGGATATTTTTTACAGGGAATTTACGTTTAAATTGTTATTAAGGGTAAGATACAATTTTTTTATGCTTTTTAGTGATTTTTGTTTATTGTATGCAAGTATTGGTTTATTTTGTCAGATAAAAAAATAATATGGCAAAAAGGCGACATCACAAACATAACCTATATTTTCGGACAAATATAAAAATCGAGCGCTCCTTATAAAAAAGTTTATCTTCCTTGAGCCCCGACGGAACGATAATACAGATTTAAAAACTAAAGTATGCACATAATATGATAATATTTACTGCAATACGTAAAATATTTAGTGTAATTATTTAATCTGATAAGTGACCTTTTTAGTTTATGATTTAAGTTTGATTTTGTAATTATTTCTAAAATTGAAAATTTGAAATGCCATTATAGGTTAGGATGGTATATTGGTTATTTGGAATACTAAAGATTGTATATTTTTTTTTAGTGATGATGCATTTGAGATGTTTTTTTTTTTTCACCCTTTCGGGGTCATCCCACCCAGGTCCGACGACCGCCCCCTAGGTGGTGCACTGCAGCCTGAAGGCTTATTGTACCTTGACCCCTACTCCTTCTCATTCACACACCATTCATTCCATAACTTAGATGGTTGTTGCTCGGTCCACATCCCCGAGCAGACAACACCGTGTGCCGCCGCCCGAAACACCGCTGCCGTCGGACACCCATCTTAATTATGGGCGCGCATTTCACTGCTTAACTCCAGTGATCGACGTTTGCCGATACAACCGAAGCCGCCACAAGCGCGCCTCATTTGAGATGTTGCTCAAGAACACAAAAAGAGAAAAAAGAAAATGGCCGCTGCTAAAACATATTAGTTGCTAAGATAAAGTGTTTATATAAAAATGTAAATATAATTGGTAATACAGGGAACACTATATTCCAAATTACTTGCACTTGTGAATTGATACAACTGCTAGTTTGTGGTTCTTTTGTTTTCTTTTTTAAGTTTCTGGATTTTGTTCTACTTAATCGTAATAAATATTTAAGTTTAGTAGTTTTTCAAAAAGGAACTGTATTTATTAGAAAGCCATCTTTTTATTTATTTAATTATATTCTGAAGAAACCAACTGATATTCCAAATATGCTGCAGTTCCTCTACACATACGTTGTTTTTTCCGTTGGACGGCAGCATAAGACTTTAAAGAACAATTTCCTAAGTCCTTTTATAAAAGAAAAAGTTTAGTTTCTTTATCATCGCGACAAGTGTTTAAATAAAATATCATACTAAATTCAAAATTTAATGCTTTAAAGCCCACAACTTATACCGGGTGTCAATGAATTTATTAGACACACCATAACTCCTAAAGAACTAGACAAATAATCAAAATGAGACTTGGTATAGGTAAATGGTATAAGCAAAGGAGGAAGTTAACACATATTTTTTTTTTACTTTCCAGTCACTTTCGGTTTAACTGGGAATGACCCCAATTTTAGATTTTAAAATAAAAACCCTATATATTAAGTATATCATTTTTGGATCTCTAAGACAAGTTTTTGTCATAATGTAACATTTTAAAAAGTTTTTAAGCCTAATAAATTTCTTTAAAGCCATTTTTAAAATCGCATCTAGGTAGGCATGATTGGGCTCCAATTAGTTCAGGGACCTTAAGTAATGCTAAAAAATACAATCGCAAAATTTTAGTGACTAATGTGAAAAATATAAATAAAACAATTTTAGAAATTTACATTTTTGTTTTTAACTTTAATTTTTTAAATAATGACCCTTTTTAGACAAGCACTTTTTGAATAAAGGATTTTTGACGAATCTAACGATACCAAACTATTTGTGATCGGATTAAAAATAAAGTCAAAATTGGAGACATTGCCGGTTAAACCGGAAATAACCACAAAGTAAGAAATATGCGGAAACTCTCTTCTTCCCATACCATTTACTTTTACCAACTATCATTTTAGTCCACTATACCAAAGACAGCGCGGAAAAAATTAAATTGCGTACTCAACAAGGTCCGGCAATCCGGATCCAGACCACGGTCCGCCAGTTGATGACCCTTGTGCTTAGAGACTAAGTGCAAAATAAAAAAACATCAATAATCACCTGATGATCGTATTAAATTAACCCAATATAACAAAATTTAAAAAGTAGATAGATAATTTAAAAGAGTTTGGCTGCTCTACTAGACCATAGCCAAAAACCTAATCTAAAAGAAAATGCAGAAATCGAAGAAAACGTAATCGGATTTGTAAGTGCCTATCCTTAAGCACCTTCCAAAATTAATTAATTAACTAACACCTTAGTTAATTAACAAACTAAACAAGCTACTATAAATCACAAAAATTACAGTAATTACATTACATTTTATTATAATTTAGTAATAATATTTTAAAAAGTGTTTACAGGGTACGCTTAAAAACAAAAATTAAAATTTAAAATTAAATTTCTATACAGGTTTAGTAGAAAAAACCGGAACGGTTAATTATCTTAGCAACCGTCTAATATAAATGAACCACATTTTGTACAAAGGGGTAACTGGACATAAAAGATTGAAAAATTATAATTGCAAGGTTGCCAAAATTATAGTTTTATTTTAAGGTTAGGAAATTTCAAAACTTTAAATAGTTTTTATTATGGTAGTCAATTGCTATTATTAACTTTATTATGACCTGATAATATCGTCTTCTTACTCTTGCCAATTTTGAAGATATGGCATCATCCTTTTTTAAATGAATACAAAAAACGACAAAATATGGTCAGTTATCTAAAAACGAATCAAACAAAACTCGTCATAATTACTACAGTGGTAAAACTGAACATTCCTCATTCATTGATTGCATTTTGGCCATGTTTTTTAGTTTTGTTGTTAGTTTGTACTTTTAATTCTATTAAGACTATTTATTTTGGAATTAGGAATAAGTCCTTCCATTCTATACACATAGTGAGGTAGTTGTAGAAAAAAATGTAATCCGCCATTTGGGCGCGCGGCGCCCATGTTGGATTTAATTTTTTTTATTGTAAGCTCCAAATGAAAGTGTTTATTAAATAATACCCATATTAGGGTTGTTGTAAGGTAAAATGTAATCCGCCATTCTAAATCGGCAACCATCTTGAATTTCCAATCATAAAAATTCTTTATAATGTATTGTCATAAGGATTAAAAGTGTGTACCAAATTTCAGATCAATCTGTCGTCAGGAATTCCAATTATTAAATTTAAACCAAATAACTATAAATATACAGTGCATCACATACATGCATTGACAGATGAAAATTTCAAGATGCCATCTTGGGATAAAAATTAAATGGAAATGGGGGACTTGTAATACATCATTTTAAAGCTCCCGACAAATACCTTATAACCCTAGAATATAAATTCAATTACTTTACTTTAAATATAAAAAAACGGGCGTAACTAATAATAGATAAAAAGTTATCTATTATTAGTTAAAAAGTGTGTAAGTTTATTTTAGCCAACACTGTATATATAACAAATAGATATTAAATAAATAAACAGGTTGAGCTAAGAAAAATTATTTAAAAATATATATTTTTTTATTAATTGTCCAACAAAACTTTATTAAAAAATTAATATATAAACTCTTTTATTTAAAATTTAATTATATTTAATCTGATTGCCATTATAAGGTTTTCTTATTTTCACGCCAATTATGTTATTGGCATATGGTGCCAATATTTAGAAAAAGGTACTTATTTTGCCAAATATTGGCACGGATGATTATATATTTTACCGAAAAAACAATTTACCAAACATGCAAAAATTTTGAAAGTATATATATATGTATATATATATATGTATGAAAATGGAAATAAACATTTCCGAAAGCTTGGAAAAACTTTAAAGAGTATTCTGTCTTTCATTTGCTGCAATCCCCAATATTTACAAGTTTGAATTTCAACTAGTCAGCACGACTACCTCCCTCTATTATATATATATATATATATATATATATATATATATATATATATATATATACCTCTGGTAATTATATTTATTAATAAACATAGGCAAGTTAAGCTTTAAACAAAATATAACAAGATTTGTATCAACATTACGTAATTTTGCAAAAATACACAAATTCTAAATTGATTTAAATAATTTTGCGGTTGGTGAATTTCGTAATGTCGTGCAAAAAAGGCGACCTCCTGTACGGTAATTCGGATGCTTACTCTGGTAATCATATTAAACGCTCCAACACATTTAAAAGGTTGCTGCTTAAGCGATAAATTCAAAAATTATGCAGTATGTCATTTTACCCGAATATGTTATTTTAGATTAGTTGCCCCTACTAATGTTTGGATATATTACTAATAATAGTAGGGGAGTCTACGATGCTAAATGGGGATTTACTCGAGACACATAGAGACCCATTGGGTTGCAAAGCTTAGATAATAGAAAGAAAAAAATGCAATATACTATTTACCTTTTCATCGGTGTGGGAAGCGGCTATAAATTTTTAAATATGTCAAAAAAACTGTTATTATTTCGTATCGTATTGAAGAGTAAAATTAAGCAACTTGGCAACGTTGTAGCTACAAATTCAGAACATAATGCCATTTCATAATCAAGTTTTGCTTTCTGTTGTTGCAGTTAATATTCTATTTTTTAAAGAACTTTTACGATTTATGGGATGAATGTAATAAAAAATAAGATCTATCTGACCAAATTGCAACACTGTGCTCCTTAAGTTAAATTCTCAATTGGATTATACATTTTCGTTATCAATTAAGTATTTTTTTAAATAAAAGAAAATAGCTACGCCTAAAACTATCAAAATGATTTTTTTGTAGCCCTGTGTTTTCTTTACGTCACTCTCAAATTATCAGATTAGTGGAATATATCATGTTTAGCGTGTAATTAACTTACCCTATCTTAATCTGCCGCGCTTGACAATGTCGAATGGATATATTTTTGTTTTTTTAATCGGCCCTGTATACGGGGCTCATATTTGCTAAAAATACGTAACCGGGTAGAAGGTATTCTTTGGTACATTAATCTGATGCGCTGTACTAAATTCCGAGATCCCCTCTGGGCTCCCTTACTATAATGTTAAAAACGCTGTTTTATTTAACCTGATTTTCCTTAACTGGCGGTTCTTTTTACTGATTGTCATCGGTTATTACAATTATTTAAGCTCTTCAATGGACATCAAGGTATATGGCTAATCTTAGAGATTATGACAACGGTTTTGGTAAATAGGCATTGTAAAACTTACTATATTTTAAACTACTCATATTATCTTTTATGACATTACAGTTAGTATAATTATTGGCAATTTTTGCTATGTGATTACTAATTACTGACAATTATTGGGTTATTAAAATTTAAGTTAGTTGTTTACAATTTATTACCTCCATAATAAAATACCGGGTGCCCACGAAATTGCTAGCCTGCAATTTATTTGGAAAGTGTGAACGATTTTAAAATTTTGGTAATTTACAGTGTGTCTCAGGATAGGTGTTGCAAGGGGACAAAAAGAACCAAAAATTTTGTATCTTTTTTAAAACTGGTCTTATGATTCAAAACTGATTAATACAAAATTTTACTCGGATAGAATAATATACAGGACAAGTTATAACTACAAATAAATATGAAAAATGACCAAGAATAAAGTACCTTTATTTTTAAAAATAGGACAAAATTTTATAAGAAAATGTTGTAAAAATTAAATTTTACGGTCAAATTAAAGGTTTAAAAATTAAAATATTTTTTTTTCTACATTATGCATTAACAGTTTTTAAAATACTTGGCCTAAGACATCAAATTTAAAAAAAAAAAATATATATTTAAATTTCTACATTTTTTGCTCCCTCTTGTCCATAATTTAGGTTGTACTGCCAAATGAAAAAAATTGAAAATTACATTTTTGTTACTATTATGCTTTACCTTTAAATTTTAACATAAAAATAATTCTCCACAACATTTACTTATACAATTTTGTTTTATTTTAAAAAGTAAAAGTAGTTGGTTTCTGGGAATTTATCATATTTTTAGTTATAACTCGCCCTGTATAATACCAATTTTACAGATAATTATATGTATGATACCAATTTTGTGTTTATCAGTCTTGGACCATGCGACCAGTTCTTCCTAAGAACGTTTAAAAATTCCAAAATTTTTGGCCCATTTGTCTTCTTGTAACACCTATTCTGAAACACACTGTATATGGTTGGATAGAATCCGAAACTGTGATATTTTTGTTTAAAAATGTCATGTTACCTGCCATTTTTGATCTATTTGTTATAAAATAAATGATGATAATAAAGGGCTGATGCCGTTTTTAACACAAATTTAATGAACAACACAATTTTAAATTTTACCGGAAGTGTCACCAGGGCCGTATTAATTGTTTGAGGCGCCCTAGGCTAGAATTCCCGGAACGCCTATTTTCCACCAAAAAATTTTTGAAGAGCAAAAAAAGGTACTTTTCTCCGTAGCGCCTATTTTGAGTGCCAGGCGTCTTACTTTATCACCCAAAATAAAATTTGATGACCAAAAAAAAGCCGTTCCCTCCTTTTCCCGTCTATTTCGTTCCAATGCACCCTATTCACAGGGAAATTATTCACCAAAAATCCCCACGCAACTTAAACTTTTAGAACCTCCCTGTCTAGCGCCTATTACTCCCCTGTCTGGCGCCTATTTTGTCATGGCGACCTAGGCAATGGATAATACGGCCCTGAGTGTCACAGAAATTGACTTTCGGCAGTAACGAACTTCACTAATTCAAATGGAAACCACTATTTTAAGCTTTAAATTTAAACATGTATGTTTTAATGTTTTTTTAATTACCTATTTCGGCTAGGCAACCTTAAAAATGGCAAAAAAATTCTAACGTTTTAATATAAAAAGTTAAAAACTAAAAACAAATTATAAACAAAAAAAAGTGTTAAGTGTTAACTTAAGGCTTAAGGTAGTGGTTTTCATTTAAAATATTAAAGTTCTCTGCTAACTAAAGTCAATTTCTGTAGCATTTTCGGTAACATCAGAAATTGTATTTTTACTCTAATAGGATGTAGGGTTCAATAAATATGTGTAAAATATCGCATTAGCCCTTTTCTGTTTTTAACAAATCGATAAAAATGATACAAATATGATGGGTATAACATAAGGTACCTGGAGTTTCTTGGAATTGTCGGTAGAAATAATTAAAAAAAAACTGAGGTGTTTTATTTAAAATAGTAAACTTGAAAGCAACCCGATATGGGTCATTGGTTTAAAAACAATATTATTTAGAAAAATTTTTACTACACCACTGTAATCTACGTTAAAAGTTATATAAAAACCCGGTTTTCCCTTTTAGATAAATTTTCAGTTAACTTAAAAAAATTAAATTAAAAAAAAATATGAAAAAATTTCGATACAGAAAACAAATTCCCCATGTCAATAAAGAGGTTACTGTCTCTAATAAAGCTTTAGTAAGTAAACAATTTTGGTAATAGACCCAAAGTCTTTATCTGTCCCTATTTTTGTGTTACTTACACATATCGCCCTTTAAAATTATTTTTAGATAATAATTTAATTTATTTGCTAAAAAATCAACAATACTGTAATAATAACCAACTAAAATAAATGTTCAAAATGCCTTCCGTTCTGGTTTAAGCATAAATTAACACGCCGTTCAAATTTTCTTTCTACTTCACGCAGCCTTTGCGGAGAAACCTGACTAAATGCCTGCCTTATTCTATCTTGCATATTCATTACAGTTGTTGGTGGATCCTGATATACTTGCCCTTTACATAACCCCAAGGAAAAAAGTCAAGCTTCGTCAGGTCCGGTGATCTGGGTGGCCACTGAATCGGCCCGTTTCTTCCAATCCACCTATTGCCAAAATTTTGATTCAAATGGTTTATAACATCCCGTGAAAAATGAGGTGGTGCTCCATCTTGTTGAAGCCACATTCCGTTTCGGATCTGTGGGGGCAGATGAGCCAATAGCCTTGGTTATTCGTGCTGCAAAAACTCCAAATACATAGCGCCATTTAAATGACCTTTAAAGAAATGTGGGCCTATTATATATTCTCCAACAATTCCGCCCCAAACATTTACGGACCATTGATGTTGACGATCAATTTTTGATTCGTGGGTTTTCAGAAGAATAATCATGAAAGTTATGTCTATTGACACAACCTCTATTATGAAAACGTAATTGAAAAATAAAATCTTCTTGCAAGTTGTTTCTTGCCCATTCACAAAAGGTTGTTCGATTTTGAAAATATATCTCCGTTAATGCCTGATGTAACTGAATATGGTAAGCGTGAACGTTGTTCTTTTTAAAATTCACTGCACTGACGTATTGCTTATTCCTATTGTTTTCTCCAGTTGTCTTTGGCTTACATGAGGATTTTCAGTTACTGATAACAACACAAGCAATTCATTTTCCTCGTTAGTAGCGGATTTTGAGCAAGTTTCTTTCTTATAGAAAACGTTTCCCGTCTCAACAAATCTTGCAAGAAGTCTCCTAAAACGCTTTTCGTCAGGAGCTCTTCTCTCTGGGAAACGAGCCGCGTAATTCCTGCTAGCCAGAAAACAATTTTTTTCACTTTCACCAAGTGCAAAACCATATCAACCAACTCATCACCAAAGAAAGTAAGTACAACAGCAAGCAAATAAATAATACTTGACACTTTGAAACTGCCAAAGTTGTTTAAACAAAAATCTGTCTAAGCCTACTATGAACTTTTTAGTAGGCTCAAAGGAAGATATTCTGAATATGAGTGTTTTATAAGAAAGTCATTTGGAATATTTTAACAAGATATGTTATATTCACTTATAAAGTATAAAATATGGTGCCTTAAAACTTTAAATTATTATTATTTTTTAAATTAATAATAATTGTTAAAATTTTTTACCTAAAAATGATTTTAAAAGGGTGAATTTTAAATACGTGTAAGTAACACCAAATTAAAGACAGATAGAGACTTTGAGTTTATTACCAAAATTGTTTATTTACTAAAGCTTTATTAGACTAAATATTAATATACAGGCTGTTTCATTTAAAAAAAAAAAAAACGAGAAAAACCATTTGAACTTTTTACTATTGGGAGGGGATTTTTGAGCACCCTGTTTGTCAAAACTAGCTTAAAATTATAGAAGGGTATCTTTTGACTCTCTACAATCAGATTTAATCCTTTTTTTGGAGACAGTAACCTTTTCATCGACTTGGGGAAATTTTTTCCTTTATCGATGTTTTTTCATATTTTTTTAAGAAAATTTAATTTTCTTAAAAACTAATAATTTAATAAGTCTAATATTGTACACATGTATAGACAAACATAAAGGACTCCCAAATATGTAAAAATATTTGGGGTATTCCATTTAAAAAAATTGATCAAATTCTAGTAGGGCAAATTTGAGTACCCTGTATATAAACAAAATATTTTCCAAAAATAGACTTTTATCTCCTATTCATAAACCACTTTAAACAAAATCTCTAACTTTCATAGTTAAGGCGCTATAGAGGCCCGACGCACTAATGAAGCACACTGTATGTATATGCCATTTTCGCCTAAACTATTGTTTCATTTTATCTGACACCATGCCTAAAATGGCATACTTTAAGACATTGTTATAAACAGTCGCTATATTTTTTCTATGTTGGATTAGGTAAACGTTGACTTAAGTATGACTTAGAATAAGTTATTAAAGCACTTTACAATTCGTTATACTAAATAGCATTTTTATTTTTTGAAATATAGGCAAAAATTTACAAAGTATGTCATTTTAGTCCATTTTCCCCTACATTGTACATTGTTCTTGTCTTTTTATTGTTAATATTAGAAAAAAAGTAATTCTCTATTAAAATGTCTGCATAATCCAAAACCCTAAATACAATCATCAGATATCAAATTGTATCAGTCATTTACGAAGCTTGGCCAAAAATTTAATTTTTGCTCAATAGTGGCGAGCAGTGGTGCAGTGGCTAGCGTGTCAGCCTCTCACCGCGGCGATCCGGGTTCGAATCTCGAAGTCGGACATCGGATTTTTCATTGCTCGTCACCTCACAGTTGGCAATGGTAAACCACTGTATAGTATTCTGCCATTTCTAGGTAGTAGTTATTTAAAAGTAACGACCGTGATGGCACTATCGCGTTGTCTAAAAAGGTGCTGATAAATGCAAAAAAAACTACATGTTTCAGTGCTTGGATAACGTTGACGGAACTCGACAATAATGGGTTAAACATCCAGTAATCCGGCACTCACGGTACACTGGTATTTAGGCCTTCGTGAGATGCCATAAAGATTTAAAAAAAAGAAAAAAAAGAGTAAAGTTCCTTTACTTCTGCTTATATCGCAAATTCTTATAAAGAAAAAAATGTTTGAAATCAAAAATTACTTCTAAATATGCAATTTTGGTAATTTCCAAAAAATAAAAAAATTATCCGCGAAAATCAAGAAAATTAAAGCGTTTACATTAGTGCATCGTTTATTCTTCTTGTTTTGATAACAATAAATTTTAAAAAGATATTTAAAACTGTTCTATGACATTTATAGTCATGAAGTGTTGTGCACTAATGTACAAACTTACATTTTTACCATTATCGCAAAAAAAAACAAAAGTATGCTTTTTTGGAAATCATTTTTAATTCTAAAAATCTTTTTTATAACAATTTTTATTATTAGTAAAAATCCAGGTACATGGTTGGTCCGTATATTTAGACACCGCCCATCTCGTTTTTATTTAAAGTAGAAAGAGACTTTGGAGACAAAAGTGTTAAAAAATTATCCAAACCATAAAACACTATATTTTTGCCGATACAGAGTGAGCAAAAATGTGTGGAGAAGAAAATTTTATATTTTTTTAATGGAATACCCTGTATAATGTCATCATTAATAAGTTCATTTAAACAGCTGTACAAAAATGCCATACTTGATATACATATCTATGTTTAATAGTTTTTGAAATATGACCCCTAAATCTGAAAAATAGCAGATTTAATTTCCATTGTCCTACCTACAGCACTAAGGTGAGACTATAGATGTAATGGAAATTATACCCAGATGGCCATATTTTCAAAAGAAATAAAAATAGATATATTAAACGTAGTATTTTTATAAAGCTTTTTAAAAGATCTTTTAATGGTAACATAATATACAGGATGTTTTATGAAAAAATCGTATTTAAAAATGTTTGGCTTAATCTGTATTTTCAAAAGTATATCTTCTGGACGGTTTTGATAATTTTCTATTTAAAGTTTTTTTTCTACCTTGCCTAATAAACGAGATAGGCGCTGTTTAAATATACGGACCAACCCTGTACTTTACTCTTAAACAAAAATTTCGTTTTTGGCCAAACCTTGTAGGGGACTGATACAATTTATTATTTGATGGTTGCTTTTTAAGATTTGAACAATGCAGAATTTTTTATAAAGAAAAACGTTTTTTCATTAAATCAATAATAAATAGGTTTCCCATATGACGCCAACTTACGTAGACACACCGTATAATTTTTTTATTTATTTAAAATTGTCCTATGAAATTTGTTGTTACGAAATGTATTGCACTAATGTGCAAACCAAAATTTTTACCATGTTAAAAAAATAATTAAATGTAGTAAATTGTAAATAAATAAACTTGCTTAATTTAATGCACAGATTTAAAAATAAAAGTAAAAAAAATTATCTTTTTTAACACGCTTTTATTAGCTTGGGTTGCAACTATCTATCTATCTATCTATGTAATGGAATCTTTAAGCCTAATTTTTACCAACTTCCAGCGATTCAATTTCTTTGAAACTTTGCATACGTATCAAGGACCGATGACAATGCAATAATTTAAAAACAGTATCCCGTTATCCTGATTATGACCGCCAGGATAAATAAATTCCTTTACAGATCCTCTGTGTCTCTTGACAAACAGGCGAAGGAATTTTTTAGTGAATAAACTGAAGCATTTATTTTTAAAAACTAATTGAGATATCGAACTAAAAAATGAAAAATAAATACTAGTTTAAAAACTAAAAACACGCTTTTATATGCAACCGAACTAAAAATTAGAAAATAATTTTTCATTACAAAGAGTTCAGAATAAAAGCGTGGGGTGCTTAATATATTAAATGTTATAATTATTCTATT
The DNA here is from genome assembly GCA_014170235.1 of Listronotus bonariensis. Lineage (NCBI taxonomy): Eukaryota > Metazoa > Arthropoda > Insecta > Coleoptera > Curculionidae > Listronotus > Listronotus bonariensis. The sequence continues at coordinate 178,462 of JACEGR010000762.1, forward strand.
TGCAAATATCTATGAGGGAAAAGTTATGAAAAAATAGTAAAATGCACCCCACGCTTTTTACTCTGAAGTGACAAACTCTTTGGAATGAAAAATTATTTTCTAATTTTTAGTTCGGTTGCATATAAAAGCGTGTTTTTTAGTTTTTTAAACTGGTATTTATTTTAATTATTCTTCAGGAAATCATTTGTATAATTGGGTATTCTGTTTTCACATTTAAATGCATGTATTATTCAATAAAATAGCTAATTATTTTTCCTTTTCGTGTTAAAAAATCATTAAAACAGATAAAGTAAGTTCATTATAGCTCATAGATCCCCATATCTTAATTTAAATCATCTCTTTTTGTTTTATTTTCTATATTTTAAATACATATACTATTTCATTATTAGAAGTAATCACACAAATACAGTTAAATGAGATTTCCAGATGGTTTTGTAATTAAATAATTAATTAAAAGATACCCTTACAATCATTACTTTATTTGACATTTTATAGAAAACTTATAATTATTATAAGGTCGACATACTGTATAAGCAATAGGAAATGGTATATCGGCCAGTAATGCAATAACAAAACAAGCACTATTAGTCACTCATGTTTACAAGCCAGTATTCGCTTTAGATTGTCTCTTTTCCACGCATTGCCTATCTATAATTGACTGGCTGATTCTGTGTGCGACTTTTAGTTATACAGTGTGACCCAGGATAGGTGTTACAAGAGAACAAATGAACCAAACATTTTTGAATTTTAAAACGAAATTTTAAATAAATAAATAAAAAAAAACTTCAATTGATATTATACAGGGCGAATTATAACTAAAAATATTTAAAATCCCCGAAACTAACCAAGGTAAAGTACCCAATAACTGACCGGTTAGGCTGCTTAGCAAAGCATATTTATTTTTATTTTTACTAGAAAACCAAACTTTTGTTTTATAATATTGTTTGATAATGCTTTTAGTTTAGAAAAAACTATTTAATTATTGTAAAAAATAATATTAGGTTATTTTCAAAAATATTTACCAGTGAAAATTTGTCGAAAACCAATTAGTGACCGATGTTTGAACCAATTATTGACTTAGGAGAATTGTTTAAATAATGTTTAAATATTTAAATATATTATATTTAAATACCTATTTAATGTAAATAATCTTTAATTAAAACAATAAAAGAAAATATACGAAATTAAAAACCGTGAACGGCAAAAGATTTAATTCAGAAAATTATTTTAAAAATATTTTTTTTCATTTAATCGATAAAATATAAGAGTACATCATTATAGGTAATATTGTGGATTATTTAATCTTTTTGTTATTAAACAGAAATCATATTAATCCGTAAAAATCCAAATACCACTTTATTTTAATATAATAAATACAAGTATTAATACTTATTTGTAGTCTGCCGAATAATCACGTAACAGAAAAATATGTTTAAAACACAATTTGATATTTTATTATGTAAAAGGTTATTAACTAGCAACAAAAGCGAAAAAATATAGAATAATTCCTTACTCAATTACTTTAGATGGAATTAATTATTATACCTATCAAAATTTTCCTTTTATTAACAGTGACTTTCTCTTTTTATTTATATTCTTTAGTTATTTTTTTAATTTTTATTCTTTTAAAATTGTTATTAAATATTTTTTTATTTTTTGTGTTTTTTCTTGTTTATAGTATTCTTTATTCTTATTATTTTGTTCTTTTTTTTGAATAATATTCCAACCATTCTAAGGATGTGGCTCTTGTAGAAATATTATCATTAAAGTTTTTTTATGCTTTTTTGTTTACACAAGCCAAATAAAGGCCATTTAAGTTGTATTGGTAAATATTTAAATAAGAAATATATTTAAATAAGGGACAATATTGAATAATATTTTAAAGTGGCGTCGATGGCGGCGTTTTAAGTGTGGTAAAATAGTACCTTTACTGTTAAGTTTTGGCGACATTGCATTGGATACTCACTTGAATACTAACTTCTCAAGAATAAACCAATGGTTTTGGACTTAATCTCCATTAAATGACCCATTATTACTTTCAAAAGGACTGTATAGTAAATATTATCCAGTATCTCTTATAAAACCATTATAACACCAAGTCAATTAATGGTTAAGGGTATACTGGTTTTTAAACTATTATAAACTGCTGCTCAATTCAACTGCAACTGGATTTTTTTGGTAAATTTCAAATCGTTATTACTCTTAAATAAAATGCAATAGCAAACTGCGGCTTTTACGGTTTTGTAGGATAACTTTTTCGAAAAAAATGGCTATTTCACTTGTGTAAATTTTCACTTGTTTTTATTCTACAGGGTGTAATGGAAAAGTCCGTTTTTTTACAAAAACTTTGTCAAGAGCGACATTTTACAAAAAAATAGTTTTTATTTTTAATTATATAGTGTTTTTCAGTAGACCTTTTTGAAAAAACAGGTTTGTCAGATTTTTGATATCTGCTCCATTTTTCATGTTATAATTTTTTTCAAAAAATAGATTTTTTTCATATTGTATTCCCTGTATTTAACAGTTCATCACAGCGATTATTTTTTTGGGTAATTTTAAATGTACATAAGTACCCTTTTAAAACTGTATTAAAATTTTATTTCTAAAAATTATTAACGCGTCAGTAGCGTCGCAAATGTAACTAAATTGTATTTTGGTAAAATTTCAATTCCCAAAGTTTCTGTGAGCACCACATATTCTGTATTTAAGATTTTAATTGTTTCTCTACAATTTTTAGAAACCACGGACATTTATCTCGGGACGGTTTTTTACTTTTTTTTAAAAAGTCATCAGTGGCGTAGATATAATTTTTCTTCTGAATGCTCTTTTACTTGCCAGAGGATTATTGCATGGAAGTAATAATTTGTAATTCGGGTTATTTTAGGGCATTTATCGATTAGCTTAGAGCAAACGTTAATTTTTTTAAATCTTAGTAAATTTAGAAAAAATATACAGGGTGTTTCAAAAAATTAAAGCTTCCACATTGGTAATTTTTTTTTAATGAAAAGCAGGGTGTGAATCCTTAGATGATTTTACGGAGAAAGTTCAAATAAACTTATGTTCTGACTGTCCTAACTTTTGAGATACAGGGTGTGAAACTTAAAAAAATATATATCTTTTTTTATAATAACTGTGATACCACTCTACAAATTTTAATAAAATGTGGTACACAGCCACTACACATTAGGGGGCATTTTTAAAAGTAAAATATTTGTATCTTTCTTTCAGTGGCGTTCGAGCGGGATTTAAATTAAATATTTTTTAAAGAAAATCATAGTACTCCACTGCTTTTTTAAAACAAAAATTATTCTTCCAATTTCCATTTACTTTTAAGCAAATTTAATATTACGTTATTCTTTTGACCGACGAATTTGGTATGCTACCTTTATATTTTCATTTGCTTGATTAATAAATAAGTTTGTTTTGTCTGTTTGTCTGATGTAATGAACCGCTTGTAAAGCTTTAATTAGATTTACTTTATTGGGTCCAGTGGCGTCTCGGTGGGCACCACTACCATTATTGAAAAAATGTACGCCACTGGCTTTTTATGTAGTTTTTAAACTTTTTTCCTATGATGCAACTAAAAATAAAACTGTTTAGTATTGTTCATTTTTGCAGAAACGAAGCAACACCGGACATAACTTTATAGGAAGTTTTCTTCATAAAATTACATAACAAATCCTCCTTTAAAGTTTCTTACCGTAGTTTGGAAATATATTGGTATTTTAATTTGGAAATAAGTATTTTTTAAGGTACGACGTACGTTTAACATACACATATTTTTGTGCACATGTATTTTCTCATTAAGTAGGACTTTTTGTATGAGGAGGCACTTTTTTCGTAAATTTAATAATTAAAAAGTTTGGTAAGTCCGAAGACAAAAAAGAATAATATTATTATTAACGTAAATACTAATAATAGTGTTAAGCAACCCGAAACCCTTATGCACTTATTGTCAGCTTGTTCAGTGCATGCTACCAATGCTAAGTTCTTATCCATCCGCATAATGACGCTCTTCGGGTACTTTACTATCACCTCAGGCATTACTACGGCATCGATGAAACAGCAATACTGCCGTTTGCTCCCGGCGACATGGAGACTGTAGTGGAAAATGACAACTGTCGCATATACTGGAACTATGCGTTCCCAACCACGCATCAAATGCAAGCGAATAAACCCGACATCGTTCTCCTTGATAAGAGAAATCACACCATGTATGTGATATAGTTCTCCGCACCTGCGGAAACTAACATCGATATAAAAGAACGGGAAAAATAGTGCGATTGGTTGTCCTGATAGTTGGCGTTTTAGAAGGCATGGAAGATAACGTATTAAGGGAAATAAGGTACATTCCAGCATATCAAAACACACCCGAACAACTGGCGATGAAGATGCAGAAATCTGTTGTCCCTGGTTCCCTTCGTCTACTGAGGCAAATGAATTTGGCCGAAGATCACTGACCGAGCGGACGCGAGGTGTGGTCTTCAATATGGATGGCCTTTCGCACGACGCCCTATGGGGTCGGAGCCATGGGATACGTCGTGTTGGATCTTTTAGGGAATAATAATAATAATAATGACCTAAACCTCTATGCAACTAGTGAGCGGGATCTACAACAGTATCTTAAGTGATTCACGAATATACCAAAGAAGTTGGCAGGAAGTTCTTATAACAGAATTTTAAAAGTTGGATAAGAGAGAATAGATTAGAGATTTAAAATGCAGGTACTTGCGTTTTTAAAAAAATAAACCTTGCCGCTTTTACCAAAACACTAATAAGGCATTTTTATTAAATTTGTAACATGCCGAGAAATGGTTCATATTTTATTAAGTAAAAACTATTCGTCGGGCAAAAGAATAACATGATATCAAATTTGCTTAAAAATAAATGGAAATTATAGGAATAATTTTTGTTTCAAAAAAGCAGTGGCGTACAATGATTTTCTTTAAAAAATATTTAATTTAAATCCCGCTCGAACGCCACTGAAAAAAGATAAAAATATTTTACTTTTAAAAATGCTCCCTAATGTATAGTGGCTATGTACCAAATTTTATTAAAATTTGTAGAGTGGTATCATAGTTATTATAAAAAAAGGTATATACTTTTTTAAGTTTCACACCCTGTATCTCAAAAGTTAGGACAGTCAGAACATAAGTTTATTTGAACTTTCTTCGTAAAATCATCTAAGGATTCACACCCTGCTTTTTATTTAAAAAAATACAAATGTGGAAGCTTTAATTTTTCGAAACACCCTGTATATTTTTTCTTAAATTACTAAGATTTAAAAAAATGTTAACGTTTGTTCTAAGCTAATCGATAAATGCCCTAAAATAACCCAAATTACAAATTATTACTTCCATGCAATAATCCTCTGGCAAGTAAAAAGAGCATTCAGAAGAAAAATTATATCTACGCCACTGATTACTTTTTTAAAAAAGTAAAAAACCGTCCCGAGATAAATGTCCGTAGTTTCTAAAAATTGTAAAGAAACAATTAAAATCTTAAATACAGAATATGTGGTGCTCACTGAAATTTTGGGAATTGAAATTTTACCAAAATACAATTTAGTTACATTTGCGACAATACTGACGCGTTAATAATTTTTTAGAAATAAAATTCTAATACAGTTTTAAAAGGGTACTTATGTTCCTTTAAAATTATCTAAAAAAATTAATCGCTGTGATGAACTGTTAAATACAGGGAGTACAATATGAAAAAAATCAATTTTTTGAAAAAAAATTATAACATGAAAAATGGAGCAGATATTAAAAATCTGACAAACTTGCTTTTTCAAAATGGTCTACTGAATAACACTATATAATTAAAAATTAAAAACTTTTTTTTGTAGAATGTCGCTCTTGACAAAGTTTTTGTTTTTTGTTTGTTTTCTATTACACCCTGTAGAATAAAAACAAGAGAAAATTTACACAAAGTGAAATGGCCATTTTTTTTCAAAAAGTTATACCACAAAACGGTGAAAGCCGCATTTTGCTATTGCATTTTATTTAAGAGTAATAAGGATTTGAAATTTACCAAAAAAATTTCCAGTTGCAGTTGAATTGAGCAGCAGTTTAGTATTGTCTTGTATAGGATATATTTTAATAAATTTTAAAAAAATCCATGTTTAACTTTAAAAATTGATGAAACCATTTATTGAGTATTATAATATACCTATTTATGATCAACATTGAGTCCATTTTATGACCATAAAATTCTGTTTAAAATATAAAGAAAACTAAATAAAATTGTTCGGCCATTTTTTGGCCTAAATTTAAATTATGGGTTTTTTTAATCCATATTTTAAAATAAGAAGGAGGTATTGAATAAAGCATCCCTAAAAATTACAAAAATAATACTGCTTACAAAAACCAATTACTGACCGCTCGGTCATTATTTGGTTAACATGTGAGTTTTTGGGACCAATATTGACCAGTGTTTTATTTAAAAAAGAAGTCAGCATAACCATGTGCTCAACTACTTAATGTAAAAAAGTAAAAAATAAATGCTTTTTATAGGTACTTTAATACCATATTTTATTACACGACCTATTTCTTTTTATTTTTCTTTTATTATAACTTTTCCGTTAATTTTTTTAATATGTCTTACAGGTTTTCTTGTGGCCTTAGTAGATATGTCAATTTATTTGCAGACATTTTTAAAGTATGAAAATATTTTATAGAAGACTAGATAAGACCACGTCGAATTTTAACAGGTTTCCAAGTATAGAAAAAAGAAAACGCAACAACAAAATAAAACAAAACGCATTAACTCAGCAGATGGATCAAGTACCATTAGAGGAAGAAAAATAAAACTGGTGTATTTCGTGCAAACCAAGTGCAAACCTTCAATCAAATCTAAAATGCGTATCAGAGCGCTTTCAGTAGAACCATCATTAATGCAATGCATGCAGGAGTCACAGCTCTAGAGTTAGTAAACAAGTCATAATATATAAAATTTGTTTTACATTACACAATTTTGTTGCAACAAAAATTTTCGAAAAAAAAGGCTGTGCTCTCGAAAAATGTTTTGAATATTAATGGGGTATTTCTGAAGTTACTACAGCGCGTCAGAAAAATATACACCGGGGGATACCTTGTACCCGATTAAATACCTTCACCAAATATGAGCCCTGTATACAGGGACGATGGTAAAAACAATAATATATCCATCGGAAATTGTCGTGCGCGTCATATTAAGATAGAGTAAGTTAATTACATGCTAAAGAGTGTATATTCCACTAATCTGACAATTTGAAAGTGACGTAAAGAAAGCGGAGGGCTACAAAGTTGTAAAAAAAACTTTATATTGGCATGGTCGAGCGTGATTATTTTTTGTATTATGAAGAAAATAATTTGAGGAAAACAAAAAATATAAAATTTAATACGATTTAAACGATTTCCACAGGCCGAAATAATAAAAATATTTTTTGGACATATTTAAAACTCTATAGCGGCACCACGATAAAAAAGTATACAATATGTAACATTTCTTTCTTCTTATCACCTAAGCTTTGCAACTTAATAGGTCTCTATGTCGCTCGGGTAATTGCAAATTTAGCATCGTGGGCTCCCCTACTATAACCCCCGTTAAGGGATGTTTGTTAGTTTTATACCAAATTTTAATATTTTGATTGTTTTATGTGTATTGCAGTTTTTAATTTACCAGCAGGCTGAGTAATTTGTTACACATTTTTAGGAGGTCGCAAATTTACTTTATGAATTGATTGTTTCAATTCAGAAATATTGAGGACTAAAAATGAAACTGAGGATCGTTTTTGCTCTTAAAAGTTTCTTCCCAACAAAAAATTTAAAAACTAGGGGCAGCACAAATCAATAAGCTTAATCAATTAAATCTTGATATATAATATCGACGTCATGAGTGTTGCAGCAAATTTGCAAATTGTCGAACTTAATTTCAGACAGTTTTTTCTTTATGCGTAAAAAATACCGACCTAAACTGACTAATTATTTTATTTAATTTGTAGAAAATAAAAGTTTAAAATATCCAAATGAGAATGCCTTGGGCGCTCTTGTTGCACACGAATTATTATTTAAACTGAATGTTTACACCAGTATATTTGTAACTTCTTTACCAAGCCAACTATTTTAGAAAACACCAATGGGGATTTACAGATTTGCCGCCGTGCCCGTAGGCTATTCATTTTTGTCGCCTCTGAATTTTAATACATTAGCCCACAATCATATCAATTACCTACATTGTCCATCACTTACATTAATACTCCATGTGCTCCATCATCCTCGATACATCAACAAAGTACAACTAATATACTCATTTAATAGATGGTATTTATTTGGGTACACGCCAGAATAAAATTAAAAGTACTAAAAACCAAAAAAAAAAAATTTAAACAAGTAAAAAGATAATTAAAAATCGACATTTCGGAGTACCAAAAATACATAAACCCAATATACCTTTACGTCCTATAGTAAGTTGTATAAACTCACCTACACATCCATTAGCAAAATTTTTACTTACCATTTTAGATCCTTTGGTAAACAACACTGATTCATACATTAAAAATTCTAAACATTTCTTAGAGAAATTATCAAACATACATAGATATTGATCAAAATAATACACTGGTAAGTTTTGATGTTGTTAGTTTATTCACAAATGTCCCAGTGAATAAAACATTAAATATTGTTAGAAATAAATTAGAAAATGATGTTTATCTTGGCGAAAGAACAAAATTAAACATAAACACTATTCTTGAACTTTTAACTTTTGTGTCAAAACAACATATTTTCAATATAACACTGATTTTTATAAACAAACCTCTGGCATGGCTATGGGTTCACCTTTATCACCTTTATTAAGTAATATTTTTATGGAAAACTTTAATCAAGTTTTGTAGAAAATTATCAATATAAACCTTTAGTTTGGTGGAGATATATAGATGACATTTTTTCTATATATCAACATGACGAACACTGTTTAAATAATTTTTTAACACACATTAATACACAAGAACCAACAATTAAATTTACGTTAGAAAAAGAAAACAACTCACAACTACCATTTCTTGACATTTTAATAAAAAAAGATTTAAACAATTTTGAAACAAAAATCTACAGAAAACCTACACATACAAATAGATACTTAAATTTTAACTCAAATCACCCAATAATGGTTAAAAAGGAGTTGTAAAAAGTCTATTTGATAGAATTAAAGTCATTTGTTCTAATCAAAATATAAATATTGAAAAAGATTATTTAAAAATATTTTAATTCAAAGTAATTATCCTCTTGATTTTATAAATAATTGTTTCCTTGAATTTGAAACTCCAGTTATAAGACAAAATCAAAATAGACCTATTACAAATTTATTTTTACCATACATTCCCGGACTATCAAATAAAATTCAACGAATAGGGCATAAATTTAATATTCGCACAATCTTTAAAACACAAAACACAATCAGATCTCAATTAACAAAAACAAAACAATACAACTTAAATGAAAATACAAAAATGTCATTTATAAAATACCTTGCGAATGCAATAAATTTTATATAGGTGAAACTTGTAGACCATTAGCCAAACGCATAAAAGAACACAGATCATACATTAAAAACACAGAATTTCATAAATCAAAAATCTGCCAACACGCATTTGATAACAATCATAGAATAAACTGGGATGCTTCGAGCATTTTAGCAAAGGAAACTTGTTCTAAAAGACGCAAAATCAAAGAGAGTGCGTATATATTATTAAATAAAGATAATTGTGTAGCATCAATTTCAGTTAATTTAAATAACACTTGGTTGCCTTTGCTTGATACTGAAGTATCTTCAGAAAGACTAAAAATTAACTAACTATTCACCTTTTTTGTAAAATAAACAATCAATACACCAGCAACCAGTTATCTATGTCACTATGACACTATAACCAAACAAACATGTTTTGACATTTAATGTCAAAGTTTTCAGAATATCCGAATATTCTAGAAAAACAGAAAAATATTGAATTTTAAAACCTAAATAATAGTAAGTTTTTATTTTTATTATTTTTATTCCATTTGTCTTGACAACGGTGGCAGATTTGCCACCGAAACGTCGATTTTTAATTATCTTTTTACTTGTTTAAATTTTTTTTGGTTTTTTAGTACTTTTAATTTTATTTTGGCGTGTACCCAAATAAATACCATCTATTAAATGAATCCGCCAAACTACAGAACATATCTTCAATTAATATACTCATTTCACTAAAAATAAGCCGTTAAATAAAAATTGCAGCTTTGTATTTATTGATTTATCTTATTATAATTAATTCACTCAGATTGGCATTTTTTAAAAACGTTGGCTTGGTGAAAAATAAACAAATATACTGATGTAAACATTCAATTGAAAAATTTGTGTACGACATTCGCTGTTAAGGCATGCGCATTTGGAATTTTAAAACTTTTTCGTACTTCAAATAAAATAATTACCGTTGAAATGTATAAATTTTCTATTCAGCAAATTGTCTTACTTTATATTTTGTGGGGATTTTTTTACTGATAAGTCCAAGTATCAGTTATTCGATTAATTTGTAATCAAACACATATCTCTATAAGATATTGAACTAGATTTTTATTTAATAAAAATTTGTCAATTCTAGTTGGAATTTTACGCATAAAAAAAGTTAATTTTTTCTGAAATTAAATTTGACAATTTGCAAATTTGCTGCAGCAATCATGAATAGATAATCGATCAAGATGGAATTGATGAGCTGTAAGATTTTATAAACATCTGGTACACGGAGAAAAAAATAGTGCAATGAGCAAGAAAATATGTAAAATAATAAAATTTCGACTATAGCTGGTTTGTATTGCACATTATTTTTTTTGTTTCGTAAGACTTATTAACCTATACTTTTTTGCCCGACTTTTCAATATTATTAGCTGTGTGACAACACAAAAATCCTTTTATTTTATGCTAAAAATTCACCAATTCAACAAGCTAAGACATTTTTAAAAGAAAAAAACAATATTTCAACAAATATAATTTATTATATTATACTATACATTTATTTTATACAATAATAAAATCGAAACAATTAATAACAACAAATTACCAGATTTATAATTTTTGCTAGAACTTGTTATATTTTCGTTCAAATCTCTACATTGCTCTGTATAAAACTTTCTGGCATTATTTTTGCTAGTTCTAGCTAGAATACAGATCTGATAACTTTTTCTTAAGATCCTCTTTGGTTTTAAGTTTTTCTTTAATGTCAATTTCTAAAACTCTTTTGAAGTACGGTAAAGTAGTTTGGAAAATAATGTCCACGGGATTTTTAACGTCTCTAATAAAAATTGACGTATCTGCTATGTCGTCCTGTTTCATAACGCGCCATTTTACCTTCAGGATATTCTTTTTTCTAAAAAAAAAACATGAAATAAAAATTTGTTGAAAACTGTAATATAATTTTTAAAAAATGTCAAAGATTAATGATAAAATATGGAAATAGTAAAGTAACAATACAATTTAATAAAATCGTTTTGCAATTTCTTGCATTATACATGGTGTCCAGAAATATGTGAGTAATCTATCGAAATCATATAGAACACATGAAAATAGTATGACAAGTTCCCTATGCTCTTTTTTAAAAGTTCCTCTTTACTGAGATATGTGCCCTTAAAAGACGGCGCTATAAATCGCTTTTTCTTGAATAACTTTTATGGTACTTGGTAAAATAAAATAATTTTTAATATAACAGATAATACTAAGGAGTCCTTAAAATGGTACTTTTAAAATATTTGCATTCATTAGGGCGCCAGGGATGGACTAACCCTAGTACACATAATTATTTTTACACTCTGTATATTAATTAATTATTTTTACACACTGTATATTAAAGAAATTAACCTAGTGGTTTTAAATAGCCTTAAACCCTAGCTAAAAAAAAAGGTACTAATATTTAATATCGATAAACTAAAGCGTTTTCGACAAAAACAAGTTTTAATATTGTGGGAACATTTAAATACATTAGGTTATTCTGTTAGCACCAAAAACTTCTCAGAAAAGTTTTTTTTGTTTTTACAAGAATATTTCCGGACACTCCGTACATATTTTTGGACACCCTATACTTATTACTAAAAATATCATTATGGAGTAAAAAAAATAATACAATAACATACGGACTTTTTTACCAAGACTTAATGCTGTTTTTTAATCGTTATTATAAAGGTAAAGTACTCCATTTTAGTACACTACATAAAGTGGTAAAAAAAAATAACTTATTAATAGTTTAACGCTTATTATTAATACTAATATATCCTAAATTATGGTTTAGTTTTAGTGCGTACTAGAATTAATTTATTGGAATATGACTTTAGCTAAATTAAAAGATCAAGTTATCATTGACTTCGCCATTACAGTTTTTAGCTCATAGGTCGCTAAGTTTAAAATTTGACAGTTTTCAGATAACCAAAATGAAAACTTTTAAAATTTATTAATAATAATGAATTCGGATGATTTGGAAATTAAAATTATAAAATTTATACAGGCGTAAAAAATATAGTACGCGACACATGCATAAATTGCTAATAACTGCTGCCGTTAAATCTTCCAAGTTATTAAATTATAAATAGTAAATACTAAAAAATTATGTGTTAACGAAGGTACAAGGAATGCAAATTATGAAAATTCCTTGTGAATATAGTAAATTATATAAAGGTTAAACTTATAAACTGGTGGAAAATTTAAAGGATATAAAAATAAAACACAAATTTTTTGACGTTTTTAAAATTAACGTATTTCGCTTAAAAATGATCGTACTGAAATTTAAAACAAACTATTTTAAAGCCTCAAGTTTCTGGTTTTGAGTACTTACGATAAAAACATTGTTCAAATAACGAGTACTGCGCAATCCTGATAAATACAAAAAAAAAACGAAAATTTAAAGGTTCTTTTTTTGCTTTACGAAACGAAAAAATCTAAACTTAACCACTGTGTGGATCAGATACCTTGTTTATTAAGCTTTAATTTGCTTTTCTAAGAGTTCAATACAACCAGTTCTTATTTAACCATTAATATCTCAGCAACAACTTGGCAGTTATAAAGTGGTAAATTCGAAAAAGCCAGACTTGACAAGAAAAATATTCGTAGTACTTGTAAGGAATATACCTACATTTACATTAATTAAGAAAAAATCTTACAGAACTAACACAAGCTTTTTTTAACAAAAAATGCTACAAAGCTGTTATAGCCCTTTTAGTTTCTGAATTACAATATATTAAAATATTACAAAAAGTGTTAAATACTTTGATTTACCTAAAAAATAACATTATTAGGCTCATTAGCACAAATCATTTTTTAAAGTCGTAATGTACAGTGCGTCCAATCTAACTTTTCCACATTTTAAATGGCTAGAACTTTTTATTTCTTAACTTAAAATTATTTAAAAACCAAAGTGTTCAGTGAATTATCTAGCTTTTTTTCTGTTATGAAGATTTTACAAAACAATTTTATTAACAAATTATATTGACATAACTAACTTTTTTTTAATGGAACACCCTGTATATTAAACCACCATTAAAAATGTCTTTTAAAGAAGCTTTACAAAAATATACATTTAATATATCTATCTTTAATAGTTTCGGAAATAGGACCATATAAATCTGAAAAATATATGTAATTTTCACTATACCAACCTACACGACTAAGCTTAGAGTGTAGATAGAGTAAAAATTACATATTTCAGTTTTAAATGGTCATATTTCCGAAACTGGTAAAGATAGATAAATCAAATGTGGTATTTTTGTAAAGCTCTTTAAAAGACCGGTTAATTGGTGGTATAATATACAGGGTATCCCATTTAAAAAAGTAAGTTATGTAAATATATTCTGGTAATAAAATTGTTTAGTAAAATCCTCAGAACAGAAAAAAACTTGATAATTTACTGTACATTTTGAGTTTTGAATTGTTTCTTTGGGTTAAAATGTGGACAAGTTTGATTGGACGCACTGGTCGCACTACTACAATAATTAAGTCAATCTTTTGTTCATTAAATCAAACCTATATTGTAAACTTATTTAAATTACTTATAAAAAATATATAATATTATTTCTGGGAAATGCACAGGGTGTTTAATGAAAAAATTAACAATGTTTAATAATAAACAAAAACGAAGGGAATTTTTACAAGCTTAGGGCTCAAAAACTGCAGGGTTCTATCTTTATTAATAGATGACCTTATAAAAAAATAAATGTGTCCTAAAAAAAAACCCAAAAGAAATTAATGTTAGTAAAAGTTTGAATTTTTACTCTAAAAGTTAAGCAAAAAAAAATAAGATTACAAATAGTTTTACACTTCGACACACTTTAGACTTACATGTTTAGTTCTCTAAATTTCAGATCGGAGAGTATATCAAAATCGTCATTAAGCTTATCCATCATTCGGGTGGTGTTAACATTAGATGGACATGTTAACTTTTCTTCTGAAAGTTGATACAAAGCTTTGCCCTCCAAGTACGGTGGAGTTAGACAGTTTACCATTTTATACGCCGAACTGAGATTCATTTGGTTTATAAAATGGCGAAGTAAAGGACAGAAGAAAGCAATCACAATCAAGGGGATTATCTAAGGCAAAAATAAAGTTAATTTTTTTAAAAAGGTGTCTAAAAATAAGATATTTTCGAAATTAACGCATAATCAGGCAGGGAAGCATTAAGGATCTTCATTATTCTTTAAATTTTAAAAGTAAGACATGGGACTCACACCAGACGCTAAAATTTTTATTTTAGAATAAGAAAAAAAATACTAAATTAAAGTTTCAAAAGCAAAAATAGTTGTTATTTGACAAATCCTAATTTTTACCAAATTATTATTTTTATTAAATAATATATTTGTAAAAAATTATGATTTAGAAAGAGAAAATGTTGATTTTATATACGGGGTATGCAAAAACTTGAAGAACATTATTTTTCTCCAAAAGTAAACTTTTTATAATTTTTAAGCAAAATATTATTTAGAACATTTATTTAAAACAGCATTTTAAATGAGTTTATTAATGTTACAGGGGTAATAAAAGTTTTATAAAACTGATTTTGGAGTTATCAAAACTTATTTTAAATTTTTATAATAAAATCACCCAGAAAATGATCTAAAAAACTCCGATAATTTGCTTTTTAAGCACCTGCTTTCTCCAAATCCCTATACAACAGGATTTTTAACTATAAAGGAATTTATCAAGAAGTTTATGCCAAATAATGGATGTCAATAAAAATTTGTATTATTATCTACCAAATAAAAACTTCATAATAAATAAATTTTCCTTATAACATTTTGCTTAAAAATGAAAAATATATGTTTAGGTATAATACACTTTCTTCTTTCTAAATTTTAAAAGTAAGGTTTTACAAAAAATAACATAGGAAAATACATTTTAAAATATTTGACTAACTATTATATTGATTATTCGATAAAAACCAGTTAAAGTTTGTGTAAAAGTTATAAAACATACATAAAAAAATGTGATACTAAAATCAAAATTTAACTGATTTTATGTACAGGGTGGCTCGAATTCGACGCTTATCATTGAGATTTCGGAAACCGTAAGAGATACAGGATCGATTAAATGAAGGCAAAGTTGCGCAATTTGATGCTCAATAAAATGCCGTTTTGCGTTTTAAAAATTCCGAGTACTTTCGAAGATATTCGAAAAAAACCGGAATTTTCAATTTTGGTTTCTATTGTTTCCTGGCTATATTTGTTAAGATAACTTAAAAAAAAACACGTTTTCATGGCCACTTTTTCTGCTCTATAATTCAGTGTGATTAAATATTGAATCTGACGTTTCGGCTTCTGGCGACCATCATCAACTTAATTTTTTTAAATACGGACCTGATATTTTTTCAATTTAATTAAATTCTTTCACCACTATTAAAACATTATATATCGCCACTTTGATATTTGCCGACGTTTCGTACAGAAAATTCCATCACCAGAATATTGCATATTTATTTCACCATAATACGGCCCTGAACTACATTTTTAGGTAAGAAGGTAAAAAAAAGAATAAACTTATTACATATTCGTAATCTTTTTATTGCAACTCATTGATATCTAACAGCGGAAATTACTTTATTAACCGAAAATTTCATGAATATTAGACATAAGATACAAAAAGGTAGACAACAAATCAGCTTACATAAACAATTTGTAATACTATCTTGATGCCCATATTAAAATTAAACAAAATTTAATCACTATTATAAGTGTTCAAAGAGATAACCTTCCGCCTCGATTTTCTTGCTTTGCTTTGTATTTTCAATACAGCTCGATTAATTGTTCTCGCAGGAATGGCAGCTACTTCCCTTATCAAATTTTGTCGTAGTACTTAAAGGTCGTGAGGCGCATTTTTAAATAAACGGTTCTTAAGATATCCCCAAAGGAAATAATCTAGGGCACTAAGGTTTGGGCTCTTAGCGGGCCATCTTACAAAACCATTTATTAGGAAATATATGGTAAAGGAATTGAGCTACTTCCCTTCCATTGTGGGCAGGAGCTCCGTCTTGCTGCCGCCATATTTCTTGAAATACTGCCAAAGGTTGATTACCTAGGGCGTCTAAGACATCATTCCTAATCAAATTTAGATATCGTTCGGAAGTTAAGGTCCCTTCGTAAACAAAAGGTCCAATAATTTTTTTCCTCCACATACCAATCCCTCCAATAAATGAAGTTCTCCCTTGAATTCGTACCTGCTGGTTAGTTTTTGTTATAAAGTAATTTCCGCTGTTAGATATCAATGAGTTGCAATAAAACATTATGAATATGTAATAAGTTTATTCTTTTTTTTACCTTTTTACCTAAAAATGTAGTTCAGGGCCGTATTATGGTTAAATAAATATGCAATATTTTGATGATGGAATTGTCTGTACGAAACGTCGGCAAATATCAAAGTGGCGATATATTGTGTTTTAAGAGTGATGAAAGGATTTAAATAAATTGAAAAAAATATCAGGTCCGTATTTAAAAAAATTAAGTTGATGATGGTCGCCAGAAGCCGAAACGTCAGATTCAATATTTAATCACACTGAATTATAGAGCAGAAAAAGTGGCCATGAAAACGTGTTTTTCATTTTGAGTTATCTTAACAAATATAGCCAGGAAACAATAGAAACCAAAATTGAAAATTCCGGTTTTTTTCGAATATCTTCGGAAGTACTCGGAATTTTTTAAAACGTAAAACGCATTTTATTGAGCATCAAATTGCGCAACTTTGCCTTCATTTAATCGATCCTGTATCTCTTACGGTTTCCGAAATCCCAATGATAAGCGTCGAATTCGAGCCACCCTGTACAATTTGAAAAACTGAATAATCAATTAATTCCAAAAACCTTTTTTATTTGACATTTTGCTAATTTATTAAAAATAAAGGCAGTTTGTCATGCTCTTCAATATAAAATATATCTGTAAAAATAAATAATAATCAGCTGGCAAGCATCAGCCTTGCACATCATCCCGATATATTTTTTAAAGTTAAAAAAATATTAAAAAAAAACTTGGATCTGTAGGCTTGAAATTGTTCTAGGATTTAGTTCATTCATAGTAAGGTTTACAAAAAATTGACAGGCGTTTTCGATGAGCACAAGTACCTGCCAGGCGAACTGAAAAGTGTGGCTAATTTGAACCAAAACTAATAAATTTAGATATACCTAATGTGGCATTTTCTTAAAGATCTTTAAAAGAGCTTTGAAACAGGCGAAACCGGTCTGGGCAGAAAGTCGTAGTGGATAGCATAGAAAGGCAGGATGTTTTCTTTTAACTATCTTTAAGGAGAGTAAAATAATTTGTATAATACGCCAAGACAGTAGGAAATTTTTTCCTTGTGTTTTATATGTCTTTTTATTATGCTTACCATTAAAAATAACTTTAATTCCTTTAATAATAATCGCGATCATTTCTTGAGCCACATTTCTTATTTTATTTGCTTGAATGTCCAGTAATTCCAATCTAGAAATATTTTTCAAATGCATCCACGGAAGTTCCTCTAACTCGTTACCGGCTAAAACTAGCCTGGAAATATTTTCCGGCAACCGGAAAAATTCTGGATCGCTCGTTAGATCGTGTAGCTTGTTGTAGGAAAGATCAAGGGATTTAAGCCGAGTTAGGTTGCCAATTACACCTAAAATAAAATAGTATTTTATTTATGAAACTTTAACTAAAAGTAATTTATAGGATGGGAAATTATTACAAAAAAAAATATTAATAATAAAAAAAAGAAGTAAAACATTTTTACTTATGGAGATAAATATTTTTCCGTGATCAGAAAAAAACATTTTATCTCTGTTGACAAGTACTAAAATGTGACTTTTCATAACATTACTTTTTTCCCGAGGGGTAAGTATATTCTCGGACATACACAAATGTAATTAAAGGTAGATATTTAAATTTAGAACATTTTAATATACAGAACTTATAATATAAGCAATCACTTTTGTTTAAAATTAATAATTTAAATTCGTCGAATCCCAAAATTACATTGACAGATATTAAATATTTTTTTAAATATTTTTATAGTTAAATTGTTTAAAATACAACAGCCCTCCAATATAAAACTTTAAATTTTACAACATTAATTTTCTGGTTAGTGAAAAAATTACTTAACCACTGCCAACGTAGCTGTTGCCAGTTTCTCTGGAAAAAAAAAACAAAAAAATATGCAAGTTTGACAATTTGCAAGTTATATTGTCCTTTTTATTAATTATTCTTCTTATTGTTTTTTTAAATGTTGTAATAAAATAAAATGTTCTTACCAAATATCCCTCGTGTATCTAATTTTTCCACAGGAAAAATATATCCCTCGTGTATCTAATTTTTCCTTTCCTGTTATTTTAGGCAAATGGCTTCTGCCTAGGCAAATGCCTTCTGCTTGGGAAAATAGTGTATTTTCATTTTCAAATGCTTTTTGCCTAGTTATTTAGCCTTTAATTCTATTTGCCTAAGAATTTTTAGGCAAATGGAAATAAAAATATTTGCATAACCAGATGCAAAACTGTCACATGTGGTGTGAGTCGTGGTTAGTTCTGGTAAGTTAAATCTTTTCTTATATATCTTAATAAAATCAATTAGAAAAAAAAAGATTTAACTTACCAAAACTTACCATGACCGCCCCAGTGTAACAGTTTTGCATGACGCTATAGCACTTCGAACCAATCAAATAACACGTTCTTTTGCTTTATACCGTAGTCTGCAAAACACCACGGTACGCCTAATATGTTATTAAATATATCACTTTTATTTGCCTAACAAGGACCACGGCAAATGCATTTACCTAGGCAAATGGCTTTTAAATAAAAATTATTTTCAAGAAATGATTTGCCCAGGCAGAAGGCATTTGTCTAGGCAGAAGCCATATGCCTGCGACATACTGGATACTGCTTTGTTTAGGGCGTTGCTGCAAGGCAATTGCCAGAACAGCCTGCGACATACACATAAATTTTGGGTGTTTATTAGTAGAGTAAATATCAGTAGTAAGGAAGCCACGCGGTCGTCAGTTCTGTCTCACTTTTAAGTTATTTTACTTTTTATTGTTAGCACACTATTTAAAAGACGCGTTTAGAAAGAAATAGTAGGTTGCCGTCTTTATTTGTATAACACCTGTGGCTTCTTTATAACTGGATTTACTTTGTGTGTGTGTATCACAGACGAGGGGCATTTTCAAACACATGTTAAGAAGGAAAAAAGTCTTATTTTGACCTCATAACTCGGCCCAGAAAATATTTGTAGTAAACTTTGAAGGACCCTGTATTCACAGTTCAACTTTAAAATTCTATTTTTATTGAATTACTTTACCTTTTCTTATGTCGGCGATAGCATTGTGGCTCATATTAAGATTTTCCAATTTCGACGTTCCAAAGGTCAGGTCGTAGGTTATTACTGGTATTGAATTGTACGACAAATCAATTTCTTTTAACTTATAAGGAATGTAAGGGTTGCTCGGGAACATTTTTCTTGTTATAAAAGTAATTTTGTTGTGGCTAAGGTTAAGCTAAAACATACATGTTAGATCGATTTAACTATACAAGGTGTCCCGTATCGTTATGTTCAAATTTTGGGAACGTAAAGTACACTTCTTTTCAAGTAAAAAACGCAAAACTTGTATATCCATTTTTATTTTATTTTTTATTTTTTTTTATTTTTTTGAGGTGGACATTTTGAAAATATTATCAATTGACCTTTTTTTTAAATAAAATATTTTTTTATTTACTTTACGAACTTATTTTTAGTATTCTTTATTTACTTTTAGTATTATCTTAGTATTATCTTCAAATAACATTCATGGGCGTGTAACTTTGAAATAAATAAAAATGGATATACAAGTCTTGCGTTTTTTTACTTGAAAAGAAGTGTACTTTACGTTCCCAAAATTTGAACATAACGATACGGGACACCTTGTATATCACTAATTTGACAAGCTTATAGGTAAAAAACAATGTATTCATTTATTTTATTAAAAGTGTAAAACAACCCTATGCTGTTGGTAACACGTTTAGTTAAACAAATTAAACAAATTAAGATGCTGATCAGAAAGGACTAATCTACAACATAGTAAAATTTGGGGGCATTCCAACCGAAAGCCATTCGCAATGCTAATTGTGCGACATCCTTTTTTAAAAGCTCACCACCCAATGACTAAAATTTAAAAAATATATATTCTCCAGAAAAAAACATCCCAGTTGATAAAAACCAAACCTGATAAGGTGTACCCACATCAGTATTAAGCAACTTCTTGATAATTGCAAAATAGAGGTTTAATGAATATTGCAGTCATTACCGACGATAAACCATTACTTAATACAGCCAGCAGAGAACATACATTTCTGAAGCAACAGGGTTTAATTCCATAAACTGCTAATAAATAAGCTTCTAACCGCTTTAACAACCAAGAGGTTAAAGGTTTTAGATCACTGTCATTTAAGAAAACACTTGCAGCAATCGACATATACACAACGGTCAAGAAGGAGACAATATCATATACCATGTGACAACGAAATTATTATCCAGCATTTTCTTTCCTTTAGTGAAAAAGAATACCTTTTAAATTTAAGGATAAAATATATAGTATGTCATGAGATGCCAATTTTGAATATAAGAGTTTTTGCCTATTACTTCCACTAAACACAAATTATAAACATTTTATTTATTGGTTAACTAAAGAAAAAAACCGATAAACCAATAGCTCACGCATCGACTTCGGGTTAACATAACTACTGGTTAACTAAAACTTCTTAAAGTAAACTGCGGATTGAAAAACATTTTATTCTTAAAATATCCTTTGGTCTTTGCTTAACCTATTGGTTACCATATATTGTGAAAATGGGCTGTATGTTATAATTTTAGGTTTTTAATTTGTGTGTTATACAACACTAGGTCTATATAATATTTATGAAACAACAACAGGGTCAAGTGTAATTAACCATCAAAACAAACAATTACAAATTTAATATTTAAACACTAAGAGGTTTTACTAAAGATATGTGGAGAAATCTGTGTATTTTCATCGTCGATGCTACGTATTAAGAAAGGGGGATGTACGCCTGGTATACTATTAGCTATAATTTTTCTACAAGTATCCAATACCCCATCTAAGTACACGTACCCTGGTGACGTATTTGGTCCAGAAAAAATACGTTGCGTTATATGTGAACACCCTGTATAGGGTGGCATGTAGAAATTTTTATATTGTATGTAAAACAAATAACACAATATAAAATAATTTCAAAGGTTAAACTTCGAATCGAAAATAATCTCTAGGTAATAAAAAAACTCACAGGGTCAAGAGTATTTAAACATCAATAAGTTTACACTAATTGACCCAAGAAAAGTGAAATAAAAAAAACAAAAACTAATAAGAACTGACGTTAAGTGAATGAATTTAAGTTCTGTTTAAAGAGGTACGGGCTACTCAAGGTGAGGAGTATGCCTGTACTAATTTAACTTAGTTTCTGTCTTTTTTGCAAATACTAAAAATAGGTTTTGCAGTATAATCGCGAAATGCTGAAATAATTTCGATAGCCAACCGGCACCGGGTCCCTGATGAAGATAGTTCTATATGGTATTAGTCTCCAGTGACGTTAAGTGCACCTCTGTTAAAAAAAAAACATCACAATATGCTTATTATGATGTTATAAAAGTATAAAAAAACAACCTACTTGCATGTCTTAAGGTTTCCTTAACCTTTAAAGACTACCCGCTTATGGCTATTTTTTGATAAAATATAGTGCAATAATGATAATAATAGCATTCCGCAACGTTAATTGTGGTAGTGGCGATAACTTGCGTTTATAAAAGTTATTGGAATGATGTCTTTAAACAATTTATCCTGTACAAAAGATAATACGCAGATCAGGAGAGCTACCGTGTCTCAGCGCAAAGCTTGACGACTGTATCTGCTAAAATGCAGGTAATAGACGTATACTTTGATGGTCAATAATATTACATAATTAACCTCGATATAGGTATTAAAAAACACATCATGAAAAACATATTTTAATTTATTATTATTATTATTTAATATTTATCAGGGGACTTTATTTAGAAGTATTGAATGAATTATCAGAGGGCCTCATTTGTAAAACATTTCAAAATTAAAAATTTAAATCAAAGCCATTAGCGAATTTTTTTGCACATTTTACCCCAAGAAAGCGCGGCTCAAAACCTTTTCGCGCAAAATTATTTGAATTTTATTTATACAGGGTGGTCCCTAAGTAATGGGCCAAAATTTTACTGAAGAAATGCGACGTTAAAATACTGCGATTTAACTAAACTTACCTTAATACAAAGATACAAGGTGTCAAATTAAAAAAAACATTTTTAAATTATTTTGATATACGTAATTTAGTTTATTTTAAATATTGTAATAAAACTCGGTACCTTAACATCAGATATCTAGATTCTGTTAAAAAACCCCTATGTACCGAGTTTTATTACAATACTAGCTATGATTCCCGGCTTCGCTCGAGAGTTGATATGAGACCCAAATAACCGTTGTTCTGAATTAAGTTCAAATACTCGACAACAGATGGTGCCACTATACTTAATATCCAAGTTGAAGGGTTGGAAGAGTCCTTCTTCCCCCTCGAAACTTTCGTGTTCGAGGGGGGATAAAGGGCTATCCCACTATATAAGTCCCTTTATCGTATCGGGACTCCTTTTCAAGTTTTATTGGCACGCACATTTTATCAACTTAGTTTTATTATATATAATGATTTAAAATGTATTAAATATTATGTTAAAATTTAAAACAGTTTTTTGAACTTTGACAACCTGTTTCTCAGTTAATAACACCTTTGTACTAAGGTAAGTTTGGTTTAATCGCAATATTTTAACGTCGCAATTCTTCAGTTAAATTTTGGCCTATTACTTAGGGACCAACCTGTATAGATGAAACTAAATGCCTTTAAAATGGTGTTTTATGCTAGTTTTAACATACATAAATAATTTTAACACACTCTTAAAATAGTAGGCAAAAAAATACTATTTTATTTTTTTATTTAATTTATTGAAAGCATTCTTTTTAAATTGTTTATTTAATATAGCCGCAAGACTCCCGTTACTACCTAAGTTACTACCTTACTTTGCTCTTTTGCTTTTAACCCCAGATTTACCAAAATAGCTTTTACAGAACAAAAACGGGTTTTCGCAATCTTTATGAAAGTTTGCTAAGCCACACAAGATTATAGAAACATGGTAAAATAAATAAACCCGTTTTCGAAAATATTCATGTGCTTTACTCTTTATTTTTTGCACAAACGGCAAGTATTAACATAGAAATAAGTCGTTTTTTTTTTAAAGTATTAGATGGCATACTGTAAAATGGACATAAATCATCTAAAATTTTTTGAAAAATTATGGTACATACAGGGTGAGTTTTATATTTGATTTTCGCAATACAACTGGAGGCTCAAAATTGTTTAAATAATATGGGAAGGCGTTAAGAATAAAAGTTTGAGAGAACCAGTGGGTTACTAGATATGTAAAAATATCCACAATAAAAAATATTTTTAAAACCACCTTACTCGAGTTTTTATTAAAAAATGTAATTTTGATGCTATCTTTAACCTTATTTTATAAGAGCAATGCATATTTAATTAAAAATGAAGCTAGGTGGTTTTACAATTAGGGTGACGATATGGTATTTTATTTCTAAGTTAGATTTTTAACTGTGTAATAGCTTTCTAAACGTAAATTTTTTTTACTGACTTATAAAATTGTAGTAATGTAAATACTTCACACACACACAAAAACCTATCTTATTTTAAATTTACAAAATAAAATTTTACATTCAAAACACCATAGATATCAGATTTTAGTGAGGGTGTGAGAATAATTTGAACTTACGAATAATTCCTATCGAATCGAATATCAATATTCGATTCGAAACTCAAATATCAATATTTGATTCGAAACTCGAGAATAATTCGTAAATTCAAATTTTTTTCGAATTATTACGAATTATTGTAGTTGAAAATTATTGTATTTCGCATATTCATCATACAGGGTATTTCATAAATCTTTCAAAAAATTTTATATTAAAAATATAAAAAGAGAACCTTATATTATATATATATATATATATATATATATATATATATATATATATATATATATATATATATATATATATATATATATATATATATATATATATATATATATATATATATATATATATATATATATATATATATATATATATATTCTAATTCTATAAAATAAAGAATCCATTCATATTTTGATAATTACTGAATAGTTCGCATTATTCGTGAATTATTCAAAATTTTTGAAATATTCGAAGTTTTTCGAATTATTCGTCGAATTTCGAATAATTCGAAAAATCGAATTATTCAATTCGAATTTTAAATCGAATATTAATATTCGATTCGATTCGATCGATATTCGCACACCCCTAGATTTTATCTATTATGCCATTCATTAAATTGCCTTTAATTAAAAACCGTTCGTCATACAAAAAAATTTCAAGAAACTAAATTAATTCCAAAGTAAATAAATATTTCAAAAATAATAATTTTAAAAAAGCAGGGGCGTGCGTACAATTTTTTCTTCAAAAAAGTCAAAAATTTTGTTCTAACGCCACGGAAATTTTTTAAAAAACTTTTACAGCAAAAAATATAATGTTATGGTCAAAAGAAGTGTACCAAATTTTGTGTAAGTGAAAGGAAAGTTATGATAAGAAAAACATTTTTTTCTCAAAACTTTAACACCCTATAGCTTGGAAATAAAGCATTTTCGGGCATAATTTTATTTGAAAAAAAAATGAAAAAATCTTAGCAATTATATCATAAATTCATTGTATAATAAACTTAAACACGTTACCTTTTCTAAAGATAGGCAGTCATCAAATACACCATGAGTTTTGTTGTCAAGTTTAACAAGTACATTGTTTGATAAATCCAGTTTTGTCATTGCAACTAATCCTAAAATTAAAATGTATTTTAATTTTTTAAAAAAGTACCGGTTTTGTATCATAGACCTAAGGGTTGGTGCACCAACATATTTTGTAAATTTTTACAACCTGTAGTTTTAAAACTATGACGTATAGGACATTTATTTATAAGACTGATTTAAAATAAATAAATTTAGTAAAAATATTGTTAAAAATAATAAAAAAAATATCCTGTAAAACACACATTACTATTAAGATATTCCGCATGATAAATTACTAATCTTTCAAAGTGTGAATCATAAGGTGGTTTTAAAAAGAAGAGTTTATATAAACCTATGACAAAATGTCCTTACTTCTCAAACCACAACCAAAAGGAAAACAATATTATGCACTTTAAATTATGTTTTTTTAGTCTGTTTAATTAAGTAGTTAAATATATTTTCCTATTTTTTAACCGACTTCAAAAACGAGGAGGTTCTCAATTCGCCGCGTATTTTTTTTGTGTGTATTTTAGGCAATTACTCTGGTGTTTGTGGACCGATTTTAAAAATTCTTTTTTATTTAAAAGAGTGCACTTTTGCGTTGGTCTCATAAAAAAACAAAGTCAGGATCGCGAGAGAGAAAGGTGCTAGACTTAATTTTTCGGCAAGGTGGACTCCAGTTTTTTGCATTAAAGCTGATACTAGATAGGCATAGGCTCATAAAAATAGTTATATGTCCAGATAATAAAGCAAAAAAGAAGAGGTCAAAGGAACATTCAAAATCGACAACCTTGAGGTAAAATTTACACTCTGCACAAAAGGAGGAGGTTCACAATTCGCTTGTATTTTTTTTAAACCGATTTCAAAAACGAAGCGGTTCTGAATTCGCCACGTATGTATGTTTTTTCGTGTGTATGTTACGCGATTACTATGGTTAGTTCTGGTGGTCTGCCATACGTAGAAAATATCAAGGGCACATTCAGAATCGACAACCTTGGGGTAAAATTAAACCTTTTCACCGAACTAAAAGACAAGCGGATCTGCTGCCCCATGTATATCGATTTATTATATATTATAGCTTTTAATAGACAATATAAGGAACTAAATACAAAGTATAGGTGGGGGTTATTGATAGTTCTGGTTGGTTAAATATTATTTTTAATTCCTTAATTAAACCTCCATTGCTGTCAAAAGCTTATAAATCGATAGAACCTGCAGCTAACCGCTAAAAGAGTTTTTGGTGAATATTTACCGATTTAATTGTAATAATAAGGAACCAAAAAGCAAAAATATTAGTTAAAAAAAATTAAGCCGACCTATTTTTTTTGTAAAAGTCACTAAAAAGGTAAAAATAATTAAAAAAAAATAAAAAAGGAAGTCGGGTAATAACATATGTGCTCAATTACCTAATGGTTATAACTAAATAAACAAAAGATGTTATACTTTTATGCGAAATGCTATTACCTGACTTCATTTTTTTTATTTGTTTATTATTTTTTGAACTTTTAAGTGACTTTTACTAATTTTTTTGAAGTTGGTTTAATTTTTTTCTTTTTATTATTTTATTTTTCAAAGTGATATTTTCGTGATTGTAAACCTCCCTGTTTATTCCACGGCGATTTTAATTTTAGTTTTTAGCACTTCTAATGACGCAACATTTTCATAAAGTATAACTTTTTTAGAAATATTAAAAATACAAAAATTTACACATATAGTTCGGTGCATATCATTGCATTGTATAAAAATAAAACCAAAGAACTGTCTTTTATCTTACTTAATTAGTATTTAATCGCAACACAACATATAGTTGGAGAATATCAAGCAAAATCCAAATTTAATAAAAAGTTCTCTTGTAGTTTAAACAAGAGAACTTTTTACTAAATTTGGATTTTGCTTTAATATTCTCCAACTATACACATAACTTCACGCTAGTCTATTTCTCCAATGTCCTTTCATTAACAGATGGACGAGTGTATGCACTTACCCTGAAACGCTCCGTTTGGTATAGCACTAATATTATTGTTGTTCATTTTGAGATGAATAAGCTGGAGCAGACCCTCGAAGGCTCTTGAACTAACGTTGTTGATGTTGTTGTACGAGAGATCCAGTTCGAACATGACAGGCATTTTACCGAAAGCGTTTCGTTCTAATTTCGTTAAGTTGTTGCCCTGCAAGTGTATAAATTTAAATATTTTAAATTTAAAATGTCAGTTTTTTTTTTTTGTGCATATTTTAAAAGGTATGAGTTTTTTTATTGGGGCTACAATGAACAAGATATATCTGAGCCAAATCTATAAGAATAGTTATAAAAGCATTGTTTCTGTGACACATACTGGGTGTCCAACGACGATCAGAAGAGATCTATTTTTTGAAAGGTAGACTATGGAATTGTTTAAAGATTTGGCAACTATACAGTGCATTTTTGTCCCCCACGCCCTTTTAGTTTTTAAAGGGATCAGTTTAAAAAGTATATCTTTAGGATATAAGATAGATGCATATTTCAGAGTGAATTGACAAACGAAAACTATAATATGGCGGCTGGGCGCCCTCTTGGAATGAAAAGCTAAATGGAAATGGTCTTGTGGCACATCATTTTGAAGCTTCTGACTAGTACTTTATAACCCTAGATTGAAAAGTTAATACCCGCACCTAATACAAAATGGCAGTACTTTAAAATATACCTATAAACCTGATTTAGATAGCCATATTTTCTTAATGTGGTATTTTTCTAAAGCGCTTTAAAAGATCTTTTCAATGGTAGTCCTGGTGATAACATACAGGGTAGAAAAAAGTACACATCTTTTTAATGAGGCACCTTGTATTTTATGTTACTCTTAAAAAGACTTTTAAAAGAGCTTTAAGAAAATGCCACAATAAGTACATCTAACTTTATTGGTTTTGGAAACATGGCCATCCCAATCAAGTATTTAGTAGTTTTTAAAGTGCTGCCATTTTGTATTAGGTAACGTTCTTAACTTTATTTTCTAGGGTTATGAAGTACTCATCAGGAGCTTTAAAACAATGTGCCACAAGGCCCGCTTTTCATTTATTTTTCCCAAGATGGCGCCCAGCCGTCATCTTGAAATTTTCATCTGTTAATTTCACTCTAAAAGTTAGTATTTTATGCATTAATTAAATAGCTTAAAGTTTTACCTTTTTAAATTATTTCGTTCAAAAATTTAAGGAGTGGAGGGACATTAAAAAAATGCACTGTATAAGGTTACTAGCGAACATACGACTAAAATATTTTAGCAGTTCCGGCTATACCGGAAGTTAGTGGTAACTTTCTTATTTTAAAAGGGTTAATTTTTTTGAGTTTGCCTAAAATTCTCTATTCTAACATACCTTATGTATACTATCCACTCTAGGTGTAACAGTTTTTGGCATATTTTTTAAATTTTATGCCAAAAATTATGCTTTCACCAGTACATAGCCTTTAATTTCTAAAAACCTTTGGAAGTAAATAAGGATTGAGTTCCCCGTTAAGAAAGGACTTGAATGAAATGTATTATAATTTCCATATTTGAAACATACAGGTAAAAACTTACCATTAAATGTTGCACTAACAAAAGCCCTAGAAGTCATTTGGGGTGTAAAATAAAATCAATATATTTTTATAAAACTTACTAATTATTTATCCAAAAAGGAAAAATATACAAAATTTAACAAACTACTTTACAAAGTATTTTTCCAACTTAAGAATTTAACCACACGCTAACCAACGCAAATTGGTATATTCACATTATTATTTTGGTTGGGATTACAGGATACAGGCTAAACGGTAAGAAAACCAAAAAAAAAAAACAAGATACTTGTCCCGTTTTCTTTTTAAGTGTTTAGTTTAATGGCGCAAACAGATCTCCGCTAACTTGATTGGTTGAGAAGAAACAGGGTGATTCTTAAAATCCGTCGATTTTTATTATGTCTTATCACTCGGACCTTTATGGAGATAAAAAGGAACAAATATAAAAGTTTTATAACTTTTTACGTAAAATCTAGTGGCGTATCTAAAATAAATATAAATGTTTTAATGTTTGAGATATAACCCAAAATTGTATTTTTTAAATGGGACACCCTATATCTGAGGATCTCAAAATAATGCATTTTTTCATACGATTACAACAATATATAAAACTTCATACTTTGCATTGTTCTAAACAGCAAAACTAACAAAAAAAAATAGTTGGCCATGGATTAAATCAATATTAATTTATTTTTTAAAGGGTATGTATATAAAAACCCAATTTAACAAGAATACTAAAACATTCATGAACCAAAACAATAAAAACCTTGTGGAACCTGCTACCCGCGGAGGTCTTTCCTTCCCTCCAAATCTTCAAGTATTTAAGTTCCGTGTCAACAAACTCCCTCTTACCTTACTTAAGACACCCACGGTACGTTAGTATTTAGGTTTTTAGCCTTCGTGGTTTGTCCAAAGATAAAAAAAAACACAGGAAATAAGTTATTTTTAATAGCAACTTAACAATTATCTCCAGTACCTACTTAATTTTTTTGCGCCTGTGATTAATTACAAGATGTGCTCAAAAGCTCTCCATTTTGTAAGATGCATTTTTAAACTTATCTTGTAATCCATCTAATGGCAAGATAGATGTAAATATTTGGTATACTTTGAATAAAATTAAATAATTTGCTTTATGCCTTTTAAAACTATTTAGATACCAAAAGAAAATCAAACATATTACATCTATATCGCCATTGAAATGCATTTAAGCACATTCTGTGATTAAATATTAGCGCAAAAAAATTATTAAGTACTTAAGAGAGTTTAGTTGCTATTAATATTAAAATTATTTTATGTGGTTGTTATTGTTTTGGTTAATAAATGTTTTTGTATTAAAAATGGGGTTTTTATATACATACCTTTTAAAAATAAGTGAATTTTGATTTAATCCATGGCCAACAATTTTTTTGTAGTTTTGCTATTTGGAACAATGAAAAATATTAAGTGGTTTAAATTGTTGAAATCGCGAAAAAAAATAAAAGTTTGGTTAATATCTCAAAAATTAAAACATTTATATTTATTTTGGGAACGCCACTGGATTCTAAAAAAGTAATATAAAGTTTCTTTCTATCTCCATAAATGTTCGAGCAATAACACGTAATAAAAATTGACGAATTCTGAGAATCACCTTGTATCATCTAAACCAATTAAGTTGTGGTGGATCGTAAGCGTGGATCTGATTACGTCTAATCCTAAGATTGTTCTTTATTTAAATTTTGAAAATAAGTAGGCTTTGAGACGGTCGATCCGACCCCCATCCCTCCTACTTTGGCTCCTCCTACTTCGACCACCGACCGATCGATTGAACAAACCGATTTTTTTATAACCGATCGATCGGTTCCTAAACCGATTTGATTTACACCGGTCAGCCGGTCGAAGCCAAATTGAAAAGAGTGGGCTTTGGACAGACCGTCACACACAGACTCGGTACAAATTACCCGGCTTCGAACTAAGGAAAGCCCGCGGGTGATAAAGATAGTAACGAATAATAGGGGATAAAATGAGTTAAAGGGGACCTTTTTTTAAACAAAAGAACTTCTGTAATTCAAAAACTAATCCTTTTAAATTAAATAATAGTTGTTAAATGGGCAACATAAAACAATAATTTATTTTCTGACGTTTCGCCCATGGAAGGCTTTCAAGATCTATTATTTATTTTAACAATAGTCTTTTGGCATGTTCCTATAATAATAACGAGTTAAAACAATATAATTATTTACAAAATATTAAATGGATGATTTTTTACGTTTGAAAACTCGTATATTTATATAATAAAACACGACACAAGGGCTGGACATGGAACCTTCAACACCGCCATTTTAAAACAATAAAAGTAAAGAAACTATAGAAAATAAGAAATAATGGGACACATCTGCGAAAACGTACCTGTTATATTAGATATTTATTAGATATTGTTGGTAGTCGGCAGGACTCAGTTGATTTTTATTAACTTAAAAATTGTGTTAACTTCTGATTTAAAAAAATGGGCCACATGTGGTATGCAGTAATATCTCTTATTTGATTCTTTGTTATTTTGATAGGCTGTAATACTTATTTTCAATGTCTTTTGTTGTTTAAACATTTTTTATATGGTCATTTCTTTACTATGGATGACCTGTCTTGATAATGTTTTGTTTCTGTCATGAAATGTTTTGTTTCAATTCTCGTTTATCTCAAAATAGATATTTTTGACATTTTGTGTGTTGTTTTATGTTGAACCAGTCATACTGTGTTTTACGAAGATAGATAAACGACATTTTCTTTTTGAAGTGTTTGACTTTAATCTTGAACTTGACGTAAATTGTGTCCTTTGACATCTATTAGACCAGACTGTACACCTTTGCAATATTTTAGCGAATATATTTACAGTTCTTCTGTTCTGTTGCGAATATGCAAAATAACAAAACATAAGTTATTCATAAATACCAAATATAACTCCAAGATAACTACCTTTGTAAGTGCGCTTCTGGCAATATTTTCCAACCTGTTGTAACTCATATCCAACTTTAAAAGGGTAGGCAGAGCTCCAAAAGTGCTCGGCTTAATGGACTCCAAAGAATTATGACTTAGATCCAGAGTTCTTAGCGAAAACAGCGTTTGAAAAACGGAATTAAAAATATCTGTAAAATATTAAAGAAAAGATTTTAATGCACTTTTGAAAGCATAAATTATGTATCTGACAGCATTTTATAAAAAACCTCTCTGCTTTTATATAATTAGTTTTATAAAAAATACGGGGTATTTTGAAACACTTTTGTTAGCGTATAATACTTAAGCCTTTACTTGGCTTATGCAATGTGTCATGTGTCCAAACCAGAAAAACCATCTTAAAATGGTAAAAGATACGAAGTCGGTAAAATAAAAACAAAATTAAGTTGCTGTTTAAAATATTTTAAAATTGAATATTTTCTAAAATTAAAAATTTAATTAATTTTTTTCTAGTCTTATTTTTTAAATCGAATTTAAAAATAAATTGCACTTTTTAGCTCTATCCAATGGTGGTATTTTATTTCCAAATGCAACGTTTCGATGTCGTGTGACCATCATCAACTTTATTTTTAAAAGCAGTCGTAATATTCGGACCTGTATATCTAAAAATGTAATAAATACATTAAACTTTACATTTTAAATAAATAAATTACTTCAGAAAAAAAAACGCAAAGCTTAACAAACCCCCTAGCGTTATCTAGTTGCATTTTTAAAATACAGTCCTAATATTTTTATAATAAAATTTTTTAGGCCAATGTTATTTTAAATTCAACTATGTTTCTCACATTATTATGCTTGTCTGGTAAATCTAACTGCAAGGAAAATAGCTTTGATAATTTTTAGCTGTAATTTGTTTAAAATATTAAAAAAGCCTTGAAACATTTAATTAAATTGGTGGTAGATAATTTGTTTTACTTAACATTGACGGTATGATCCTTAATACGTACCAATGGAAAACAAACAGCTTTGGTATGATTGTTCGCATTATCTTCCACCAACCTAATTATATGTTTTCAAGGCTTTTCAATATTTTTACAAATAACATTAAAAAAATATTAATGTTATATTTATCTGACTAGAAAAAGCTAAAACAAATTCCGTATTGCTTTATTATTGTATCAGTAAATATTTTTTTCCACCACCGTTATAATCGTGCTATTTTTTTAATCGCTAACATGATAATAAAGTACTGTAATTTAGTATATAACATACAATTATTAAAAAAAACTTTATTTTAACACTTTGACGCTTTTTTACACGTTTGTATTTTGCTTCATTGCCCACTACAATTTATTTAAACAAAAAGTATTAAAAAGTAATAGGAATAATACATTTGGATCATTTAAAATTTAATAAGGAATTTATACTGTCTTGGTATTATTTCTACAAAAAGTAAGTGGATACAATTTTCTAAATATTCCAAAATACATAAGTGCAGAGTTATGAATAGTGCTGGCAATCAAAACCGGTTTTTGGTTAACCGCTGTTTTGGCTAAAACCGAAAACCGTTTGTCAAATATCGGTTTGCGGTTTTCGAATACCAGTTAACCGGTTTCCAAAAAGCGAATACCGGCTTTTAGGACAATTAATTTTCGGTTAACCGTGGTTTTGTCTAAAGAAGAAAAAATGTTTTGACCAAAACCGAAAACCTGTTCTTTGAATATGGATTAAATTTTTAAATGATTGATAATTTGATCCAAAGAAAATATTTTTATTTAAGTTGAGGAACCACCAAACAAATTATATATTTTAAAACCCTTATTTGGTTTTTATGAGTTGGATGTGTATCAATGGATGTTGCTTACTAAAACCCAGTTGAAAGCTTAGAGGTTAAATTTTTTGTACAATGGTACAAAATCAAATTTCTCTCTTTAAGTTTTATTATTAAACAAAAATGTTTAATTTAGTAAAAATAATAGGTGTAGTAGGTTCTCTTTACCCCATGCAAATTTTAAACTGGTACCTTAAAAGTTCTGACATAAATTAAATTCCTAGATAAAATGAACAATATTACTTATTATTTAGAAAAATTAAAAGACATAGAATATTTTTACCAGAAGAACCCCACACTAAATGTTTATTTTTATTTAAACAGGGCATTTAAACTCTTATTGAACTGGATATTTTTTTTGTCAAAACTGACGAGGCTCTAGTTTAAGAGTTGCAAGGTATAAACAGTAGGTAATACCTAGGCAGTTTACCACTATTTTGTTACTAAATAAAACATCCTCTCTGCTACTAACACTTAAAGAGAAAATTGAACTCTCATACCAATGTATGTTTAAAAACAGCTAAAATCCAATAATTAAATAAAAAATGGGTATCTTATTTAAAATTAAAAACTTTGAACCAAATTCTCGAAACTAAAAATCTGGCAATATCGCCGATATTTAGACTGTTTTATCCTGGAATACCGAATTTCATCCATTTTGGTTCAAAACTATCTGAGATATTTGATCTTTGCCGGACTTTCCGCAAACACAGTATATTTTTTACCATCCAGATTACAACTTACCTGATAAGTTATTATAAGACAAATCAATTGTGTGCAATTCATATAATTTTGGAAATGTTTTTCTGGGTATTTTTTCTATTAGATTGTGGGATACATCAAGAATTTTTAAACCAGACATATTATGTAAAGGAATCTAAAAAAAAACAAATCATATCAATCGCAATCTTAATTTGCTATAAAAAATTCTTTTAAAGTCCTCTAAGCCAAAGTATATGGCTATTGTATATAAACGTCATTAGGTATAGGCTATACCGCATAGCACAAACACTAGTGTCAAAGCCTACCTTATGCAATATTTAGATCCAAACTGGTAAAAAGTTATTTGAAAATTGGAGTTCAGTAGCATAGGTAGTTTCATCAAATGCTTTCTTTGGTATTTCCATTAGCTGATTAAAGGACAAATCTAATTTTGATATATTAGCACAATTTTCAAATGCACCGTTTTCTATCTTACTTATGTTGTTTTTGGAAAGGTTTATTGTCGCCAGGTAAATATCTTTAAACGCCGAATTTTTCAATTTCTGTTACAAGATTTTCGGAGACATCCACCACCTAAAAATGGTAAAATAGATTCATAAAGACATGGTAAAATAGATTCATAAAGACGATATACCGGGTGTTTTGTAAGGTTGTTCTCCCACATAAAGGTGTTTTTAAAGGTTGTCTTCTCTATAACTTTTTAACACTTAAAGGAAGAAATATAAAAATAAATTTAGACTGATTGATTTATTTCCTTATTTTCATTACTTTTGGTTACTATACTCAAAAATTAATTTTACTTTTAAATTTGTAAATGGCATCAACGACATATTTTATCCCTATTTAGCACAACGCTTTGAATATAAAAATATCTCTTATTTCATTTTTGTGTCAATTTTTTTTTCTGAATAATTATTAAAAGGGCATTAAGTATGGATGGTCAAGGGGAGGATAACCATCTGCCAATGTTTTAAAAAGTGTTCGTCGAAAGAGCAACTTAAGGTGGCGCTACAGTAGCCAGAGGAGATTGTTTAACCAATGAGCATGAATTATTAGAGTGAGATACAAAATGAAAAAGGACAGATAGATACAAATTAAAAAAAGGAAAGAAATAATACTTCTCAAAATTCTCCACTGGCTACTGTGGTGCCATCCTTAATTTATACATTCCGATGCAATACTTTTTCAACTTGTTCGCCATAAAGATGGTTATCCCCCTCCCCACCATCCATAGCATTAAGCTAAAACGGTCACTTAAAAGTCAAGTAGCCATAGAAACGGGAATTAAATCATTACTCCTTTTTACGACTAATAACGGCCGAGTATAGCGTGAGGAGAAGAAGGACCATCTTTATAAGTGTTGTTAAAAGTGGCCATCGTAAAGACGCAAATTAAGGTGGTAAGCTAATAGTAGCCAGTAGAGGGATTTTATTATTTATTTTATTTTTCATTTTGTATTTATCTGTCCTTTTATTTTGCATCTTACTCTAATATTTTATGCTCATTGGTTAAAACTCCCTTTCCTAGCTACTGTGGCACCACCTTAAGTCGCTCCTTATATCGACGGACACTTTTCATACATTTATGGTACATTCTCACTCCTCCATATTATGGAGTAAAGTTTTTAAAAATCCTGTTTATTATAACTGCTTTTTAAAAATAGAACGAAGTTGGCTCATTAGCATATTCTATGCTACATGCAATCTATTTATTTTTGTCGTAAGAAATAAACATGTTTTAGGAAGGTGTGAAGTATATAACTACACAAAAATTTACATTGTCTTTTTTAAAAATTTGTGTTTCCTTTAAATGGAGATGTCCTATATAACTTTCTAAAACAAAATATGTTAAGATAGACTGGGGCTAGGCCAATGCGGGTGATGATTGTGACGTTAAACTATTCCACAGGATCGCTCAAAAAATTTGGGTCAAAATAGGAATATTTTGGTCTCCTTTCCCGTAGCCACCTTAACTCCTATAAACTTTTTGCACTCGCCATATTTATTAATAATAAGCTTTCACTGGACTAGAAGATGATTTAAATTGGTCAAAAAAACCTGAAAAAGATTTTTTATGATGGATTTTTTTTTGTTGTTTAAAAGTGGCCAATATTACACCCCTTTAATTTTAAGTTTAAACTACTAACTTACACTCTACGAAATTAAGCTGGAAGAACATTTGATAATCTACTTTTAATAAAACTGCTTTGCCGGATCTACATAGTTCCAATTCTCTGCAAAGTGGGAGAGTTCCACGGTGAGGACATCACAGAGAGTAAATTATCTGATTCAAGGAAAAGTCTTCTGCCCAAAATCTCATTCCTCTAAACGAGGTTGGAGGCTGCTAGCTTTTTTATTTGGTTAAATGACATGCATTATGCAGCCCTTAACACTGTGTTTCTTGCAAATGCACCTAAAAATGAGAGAAATAAAAATGAAGTAACAGCAAACATGCTAAATTTACCATTTGAACTAAATTGAAACTTTGTTACTATCTCTTCTCTTCAGAATGTACACGGATGGGGTTTACAAGAGGACAAATGGATAGCAAATTTAATTTTTTGAAAACAGTTATTTTTAATAAAAGTTTTTATTTAAATCTGTGCTATTTTTGCCCTTAATGTTAGGTACTTGTTTTTGTTTCCTATTAATATAAAATATTGGGGTTTAGTTCAATAATTACACACACCTAATTAAAAATGTCATTTATTTGGTTTTTATAAAGATTTTCTTACATAACCATGTCAATATTACCTTAAATTATCTGTTGAAAAGCACAAATTAATATATACACTGATCACTAATAAAGTCAATATTCAAGTCCAATTAAGGGTAAAACCACGAAACACACAATAAATCACAGAAAATGTAAACAAACTGTCCAAACAAATCATTATGAAAATATCAAACACAAATATCGAATAACATTTCGGCGTGACTACCTGCGGCAACGTTGTCAAGTTAAAAATATTCGATTCATGGAATATTTTTTCTCTTAATTAGATGTGAGCCAAAAAGGACATTAAAGTTTACATGCAGAAATTGTAAACAACTTGGCAACCAGGGCAAAGCGATGATTGCTCCATCTACGATAGCCTGCCATGATGAAAGACGAAGACATATTTATTGGAACTTGCGTTAAACCAGAAAGAGATAAATACAATGGACAAATTGTTAGGACCAATATATTTGGCTATAAATATTTTTAAAGTAATTCTGTCACTGTTAGGGTAACAAATAATATCATAACATGTTGTAAATAATCCTTTTCTTGTAGAAACTACTAATAGGTAAGTTAGCTATTGACTGTCATTTAGATACATCATTTGCTAGCTTAACACTAAAATCCAGCCATATAAATGCATTGTTGTTTTTAAAGAAAAAATACTATGGTGGGCATCAATACATATTATGTGTGCTAAAATAAAACCAACTGCTTGTTTGTCTTACCTATAAGTAGCTTTTACAATGAGAGTTAATGTTAACATGTTTATTTTTTATTTATCACTCTGACAGTAACGAATTTATTTAAAAAAAAAAATATTATTTTCATTTTCTTTTAAATCGTTTATAAGTATACCCGCATACTACTGATATCTTAAAACCAACAATAATTGACATATAGTGTGTGATATATTTTTATGTAGAATTTAATACACATACAAGTTTAAATTAATTTAAAGGAAACAGGGTGTTCCATTAAAAAAAAAATGTCAATGAAAATTATGTTTTTGAGGCACACTGTATATAACTAATTATTGCAAATAAATAGTGTGTATTCAAGTAATTTTTTTATTTTTGTATCCTGTACTGGGGCAAAAGATATTTTGTGTACAAATAGAGTTAAGCAAGCTGTGTAACAAATGAAAAAACATTTATTAGGGAGCCCACGATGCTAAATGGGGATTTACTCGAGCGTCATAGAGACCTATTGGGTTGCAAAGCTTAGATGATAAGAAGAAAAAATGTTATATAATGTATACCTTTTCATCGGTGGGGGAAGCGGCTATAGACTTTTAAATATGTCAAAAAATACTATTATTATTTCGGCTTATGGAAATCGTTCGGGTCATATCGTATTATATATTTTATGTTATCCCTGAATTATTTTCTTCAAAATTAAAAAAAGCTACGCTCGAAAATGTTAAACTGACGTTTTTTTTTGTAGCCCTCTGTTTCCTTTACGTCACTCTCAAATTGTCAGATTAGTGGAATATACACTGTTTAGCATGTAATTAACTCACCCTATCTTAATCTGACGCGCTCGACAATTTCTGATGGATATATTTTTGTTTTTTATGATCGGCCCTGTATACGAAGCTCATATTTGGTGGAGGTACTTACCCGGGTACAAGCTATCCTACGGTATATTAATCTGCCGCGCTGTAGTAAATCCCGAAATCCCCTCTTGGGCTCCCCTACCATAATTTTAATAACAAAATCCAATTTTGAGAGTCGTAAATGGCTTGCACCACCCACAGTACTCAGGGAAATTAAAAAAATATGTTATAATTTGTTAACATTTCGCCCTGTATCTCAAGAACTAAGAGGGTTATTAGGCCTTTTTTTACGGCATTTTCGTTATACAAAAAAAAAAGTAGCTTGGGTTTTTGCAAAAACTACAAAGTTCTATCTTTAATAATATTGACCATGCAGATGTGTTAATATTCCTACAGCACGAGATGCTGTTTAGAAATAATACAATTAGGCGTGACATAGTTCTAGCATTTTTGAACATACCTTGTAAGCTCTTTTAATGTTATTATGCGATGCATTGAGCCACATGACATTTTTGTCAAATCCGATAGATGGCTGGAGTCGATTTTGGGTATATTATTAAAGCTTAAATCCAGAACTTCGACATCTCGAAGGCCCTTAAATTGGTTTCTCTTTAGATCCTTTAGTTGGTTGCTGTGAAGGTCTAGATGCTTTAATTTTCTGAAATTAAAAAATATATATATATTTTTATAAAATACAGGAAAAACAAAGTATCAAATGTTTTTATTAATCCGTGAAAAACAGGGAAAAGTGCACAAGTGTCCCGAAAATAAAATAGTCTCAGTAGCTACAATGGGGAATACTGGTAAATAGTTTTAATTTAGACATGACTATTAGTCTAAGATCCGAATAGGAGGCAAGAGTCCGATAAGGTCACTGAAGTCTGTGTTGTTTAAAATTCTATTATTATTATTATTAATTTATTTAATAAGTATCATCATAGAGTAAGGAAATTATAAGAGTTATCATGGAATAGCCGATTTAAGGACAGGTCTTGCGAAAACTCTTAATATAATTTTATTCGTTTTTCGTTGAAATACCGCCAGTTAGTCATTTTTGTCAGCTTACGTGTCTTCCCACCGCTGATGTTACACGAGACGAAGCTTCCACCGACGCATTTAAAGTGTAAAATGGCAACAATGACAAGCCTGCCGCAAAAAGCGGTACGAAAATTTTACCATGCCATGGTTTCTCTTTTCCGTAGGTATGTTACTTTATGGTATCATCTGAGAACCTAAATTTTAACGATTTTTGGTAAATTTTATTGTCTTTACCAGTTTTATTAGCTATTAAAATAAATATTTTCCCTCAAACAAGTTTAACCAAAAAAAATGGATACGATATTCTAGCCCTTTGGAAAAGTGTTTCGTTAAAAGTAATTAAGAATGGAAAATACAGTATTGGCCATAATGATTGGAAGATTTAAATTTTGTAAATATTTCTAGTATTGTAAATGAATTTTACCTTACTATACAGGGTGTAATTTAATTGATGGCTAAAAATACAGGGTTTGATTCTTTAGCTTATTTTAAAAGAAAAGTTTATATAAACATAATAATATGTCCTAAACCTCTTAACTTAGGATACAGTGTTAAAATAAAAAAAAAAATCTATTGTTTTTTATATATCCTAACTACTCTTTACCTATTTTTTTAATTTTGCAATATTATTAACGACATTAAGGGGGCATTTTATCAATAATTTAATTACATTTAGTAGGTCCAGTGGCTTCTCGAATGGCAACTGGACTAAGGAATATTTTCAACAAAAAAACAGTACGCCACTGACTGTGTGAATATTTATAAAATTTTTGTTCTTTCTTTAGATTAAGTAAATTAAAATACTAATTTTATGTCTCTTAATTTATTTTTCGTATCTTATTTAGTTTAAGAGAAAAAAAAAATTACTTATTTGCATATTTTTAGACCATAAAAAATTATTGCGGGATCTTTTTCTTTAATTAGTATTTACAATTTTTATTAAGCAATTATGTAACAAAAATATTAAATACCTTTTTAAATAAGGTTTATATCCAGTATAACAGTTTGTACTAAAATAGGTGTTTTCAGAATTTTTTGGTTCTTTAAAAATTTTAACACCCTGTATCTCACAAGGTAAGACGTTTAGGTCCCATGTTTATAAAAACTTTTCTTCCTAAAATTACCTAAGGAATGATACCCCGTATTTTAAGCCATTATTTAAATTACACCCTGTATATCTAAACAAATGTCCTATCTCTGTTAAAAAAATACACCAAAATATATTTCTGACTTATCTTTGTTTAGACAATAAATATTTTT